>JAYMTF010003001.1:0-16384 GCA_036897485.1 Pelargonium nanum | reverse complement strand
AAAATTGTAGATGAAGAACTAGAGAAGGCGGCTAGGGTTTCCAGAGAGAAAAGGAGAGAAAGCGACCGTTTAGTGACTAATACTGTTGGAAAACAATAATAAATTCAAAATTATCGTTTTATATAAACCCCAAAATTGATATTTTTCAGTTGCTCACCTTTGTCTTCTCTTTCTTACAAGTTACAACTGCAAAACACAAAGCTTCCTCATTCGAATTTTGTTAACGTACCAATCCAGATTTCCCATCAATTCTTTGCTTCTCAGAGTTCTATCTACGATAATTACAAGTAAGTGCTCTACTAATTATCTTCATTCACTCCTTAATTATTTCATTTTGGAAATTTTCTACTGGTTTTGGCTTCAGTTTTGACGATTTGGGTTTTGCTGAAAATCAAGTTGTGTGTGCAAAAAAAAACTCAAATTTTTTGGGGGAATAGATTGAATTTCTGCAATTGGAATGCTTGTACCATGCATGCATGCATGTACTTTTGTATATATTTTGATGATTGATTCATATTTTGAGGTGTTGGGTTTCGTTTGTTGTTGATGATATTGGTATTTCCGTTTTCAATTTTGATATTTTGTTGGAGGAATCGTCAGCATGTGAGTGTATACATTATACTCATTAGAAAAATGTTTTAACTTTTAGTGGGAATCATCTCATCTTGTTGATGACTAGAAACTTATATATGAATATAGTATGTATTTGATTAA
Organism: Pelargonium nanum; assembly: GCA_036897485.1. Lineage (NCBI taxonomy): Eukaryota > Viridiplantae > Streptophyta > Magnoliopsida > Geraniales > Geraniaceae > Pelargonium > Pelargonium nanum. The sequence goes on along the minus strand of JAYMTF010003001.1, from coordinate 15,670 downwards.
AGAAAAGTGCTCATTTGTATGCTAAATCACCAGATTCACTAATATGTGTCTCTATCTCTGTACTGCCTTATGTTGATAGTTTGATTCCTAATTGAACAAACTAATATTATATTACTTGGGGAATTCAGAATCTTCCATGTGAATTGATCCTTTGAAATTAGTATTCTCCTTTTTCTTAACCCTTTTGCTTTTTGTTGCATACCTACTTCTATAGAAGTTACAATGTCACTTTGTTGAGAAGAAATTCATGAATTCGCACAAATGAATTGCTTGTTGTTCGCTTCAGTATATGATATTCTTGTACTAAATTGGCGAAATTGGACTCTCTTTTTCTATTTGCATAGGTATACAGTGTTGGATTTATTTGAGGTAATACGAATTAGAGTTCAGAAGGGATGCATCAAAATCTTGAAAGGGCAGACAACCTTGAACCTCATGGGCATGGCAATGATTCATATTCAATCTCATCTCGACCTTGGTGGCGAGGAGTTCAACATGATGCCATATCTTTAGGTGCTCTGGCGGAGAACGCAACAAAAGCGTCTCAACTGAAACACCTAAATTGTAGTTTAGAAACTACAATAAGCAAAGCCGAAGATAATGGGGGACGGGAGATGGGAACTGATGCTAATACAGAAATGCAAGTCACTGCAGTGTCACAAGCAGGTAGCTTCATGCCTTCATTGTATATAACTGTTCATAATCTGTGATCTGTATGCTTAAAGCTACTTTATTTTGAATGCTATCCGGCAGAGCATTTTTTGTTATTATTATTGCAATGAACATGACCATTTGGTTTGGAGGATATTATATTTCTAAGCTGTTCATTGACTCTTACGAACTGAAAGCAAATTGTGAATCACAGCCTATTGTAGGTAATTACGTGTTCTTTAAATTAATCTAAAAGTGGAATTAATTTACCATTACTTGAGTTGTAGATACCGGGGTAGGAAGGATTTTGTGGATGCACTATGTATTATCTTGAGGCTCACAAGTATGTGGTCCAGATAACAATTGTCTCACCTTGCTTGGATTTGGCCCGAGTTCTCTGTACTATATCATATTCTGAGTAGTAGTAATATTGAAGTGTGGTCTCTTGTGTTAGTATGATATTTATGCATCTGATTTGTAAGACTTAAACTAATTAAGAAAGCAGGCTGAATAAGACACCCATGAGTTGATCATTTGCTGTAGGCATGTATCAGTATAGCATGCATTTCCTTCTCTAATATGCTATTTTAATTTATATTGGTACTTAATCACTTAGTTAAGTTGGCTCTCCAGACCTGGCAATGGTGAGTCTCGTGCACTGGGCTACCCTCTCGATCATTCGTTTGATATTTGGACCCTTTCCCCTTGTTATCATAGTTGATTTTATGTACTCAGTCAATTGTTTCGTATAACTTGCAAAATTGCTTTTTAAGCTGCATATGATACATACATGTATATCTGTGTGAGTTGATTGAGAAGATTCTAACTATGATTGTACTTTTATCAGAAAATGGAAAATGTGAAGAGCGTATACAATCGCAGCACCCTACAAACGTTATGCCTCCATCAATGGGTGAATACCTCACGTCACCATCTCAGCTAGATCTGGTTGGCCACTCCGTTGTAATTCTCTTTCTCTCTCGCTCTCTTTCTCACACAAACTGAGAGGCTCAATAAAACAATCATACACACACATCTACTATCCCATGATTGTGTCTGCATTTTATTATTCGTTTGTGTGCCTTTGATTTTTGATTCTTCGGTCAGTTTTGGATCTCTAAGTTAATCTTCTTTGCAGGCACATGCAAAACATCCGTACTCTGGTCCATATTATGGGGATGTCATGCTTGCTTATCAACCTCATGCTTTGGTATGGAATATTGGTATCTATAGCCTTCTATTGATATTTAAAATAATGTGATGATCCATGCCGGTATGTTAAAGTTGGTGATAAAATCTCTAGCCGAATAACCTCAAAGTTTGAAGTCATGGATAGATAGATATTTGTAGCTCAAATAAGTGTATTTTAGGCTGGCTTATTAATATTATTTTTTCCTATAGAATGAGCTCATTCATTGAATTCACTATAACTCGAATATTTTGTAACACTATTGGAGATGGTGACAGGTTCATCCTCACTGTTTTGGAGCCCATGGCAATAGAATGGCTTTACCCCTTGAAATGGCAGAGGATCCTGTTTATGTGAATGCTAAGCAATACCATGGGATTCTGAGGCGAAGACAGTCACGCGCCAAGGCTGAGCTGGAGAAGAAACTGATAAAAGTTAGAAAGGTAAAATGTTTGTTTATGGTCGTGTCTTTGATTTATTCTTATAACCTTGGATGCTATTTTGGTTGCTCGATATTTCATTTCTATTGCAGTTTCAGAAATCTCATCTCAATAGTGTTATAATTAAAATAAGTTATAGTTCCAAATTACGGCTATGTAGAAATGGAGAAGATGTGAAGTAGGAAACCTGTCCTTGCAAGTGTTGTCACAATTTGAGAAACTCTTTATGTTCAATATAGTGATTTGAAAATAAATGCTTTTTGATGCAAAGAAGAAAAAGTATTTATGAAGGGATTTTGATTTTGAAGAAACCTTAGTATTGCTGAAATTGAACATTTTTCGCTTAATTGATCTACAAAATTTGAAGGATAATGGCAAAATTTCTCTAAGGCGAAGGAGAATATACAATAGTATCCTCTATTAACATACCTATATTTATCATTGGATTGTATTCATGTAGTGTTCAATCTACCATTTTGTTGTCTAATATCAGATTGCCAAACAAAAAGTGATATGCATTAAGGTGATTCCTTTGTACAAAATGAGCTAAAAATGAAATTCACATATGCTTAGAATGAGTACTTAGACTTAAGCAGTAAGATTGTTTTTGAAGTGTTTTGTGACTTTGCTTTACCAACAATACAAGTATTTCCTTTTATTGTGCAGCCATATCTTCATGAATCCCGGCACTTGCATGCCATGAGAAGGGCAAGAGGTTGTGGGGGTCGTTTCTTGAACACAAAGAAGGCTGCTGCTGATGGTGCATCTGACAAGGCCGCCAGTTCAGCTGAAAGTGTATCCACACATTCCAGCACGTCGCCAAATCCATCAACTCACCAGGACTTAATGAAGTCGTATGAGAAGGAAATGAACCAACAACAACCGTACTCCAATGGAAACAGTTTGTATCCTCAGCATCAGGGCTTCCAGATGTCCGCGTATCATTTAATGTCGGATAAAAGAGGAGAAGGGAACTTCTTGGGGAAGCGGCGTCACAGGGCCCTTACCATTCAGTGACTAATTAAGGGTCTCTTTCTACAGCATTGCCTTAGTGTCACAGTGTGATGAATCAAATGAAAGATAGATTTTATGCAGTTCTAAAAGCTGTATTCAAGTGTTCCTCTCTCCATTGAGGTTTATATATTGTGTTTTCAGGCAAATCATTCATTCTTGGCTGATGTTTGGTGGGAAAAAATGGTAGCATAGTTGTTTTGACAGTGCTATTAGTTTTTCTTCAACCCTTTTCTGATGTAAATAAATATAAAGAAGCAATGTTTGACAATAGGGCTTCATGTGCAATTGTGTAGGATAGGGACAGACATGTGAATATTTTGGTCACCTAGTTTTATGGAGTATCTTCATGGCATCATGCATAGCAGCAATGTTTGACCTATGTTGTCTTAACTGATTGGATTATATGTTGAACAGGTTTATTAAATTGATCTTCCAGGTTTGCCCTTGGTGGATAAGACCTCCCTTTCAAATAACAAGCCAAAAGGTCAGCCATAGGGTTATTATTCAAATGTGAGCAAGCAGGATTTTGATTTTTAGTTGATTCTGAGTATATTTGGGAGGTAAATGGTCTGTTTTGGTTTGGTCCTCAGTTTAAGGCTGTCTGGAAGAAGTATTTGGGCCAGGCCCAAAGGCCCAGTGTTTGGGCCTGACCCAGGTGTCAGATATGAGTGTCTACTAGCCCACTTGTTTCTGAAATAAATCTGAAAATTCAGATCTTTGAGTATGTGGGTTGTGGATTTATGAGGTGGAGGTGGGCCCAATTGAGTGATACCTAAACCTAAGTCATTGAACTATGGTTTGGTTGGTTTGGTTGTTGCTCATTTGTGGGGCTCCAGGGACCTGTTTTTCTCAACTTTAACATGCCTGTAATGCCCCTTTGTTTTGTTTGATTTTCTCTGTTGTGTTTTTAACAAAATTATTATGACTGAGCTGAAGTTTAAAAAATAATGAAATTGTTTTAGTTGTAACAGAAACAGGGATTTTATATTCTGAATGCTAGCTACCTTAGTGATATTATATTATTATGAATGATTTATATATTTTTTAAAAATGTTAAGATAAATGAATTTAATACTTATTTAAAAATACTTATTTAGAGAAGTGAGTATATATACATTGTTTTGGTATTAAGTTAATACTCAAAAGTATAGATAGAGACAAAGGTTTGTGGCAAGTCCCACTCAATTGTCATCACACAAAAAGACCATTCTAGTTTTGGCATAAAAATAAAATATTTGATAACAATATGTGGAATACTGGGAACCATGTAGCAAGCAAATGGTGATAGCCCCACTTCCACTTGACACCATAAAATGAATGGCTCATGGCTGAGCACCAAAACCATGACATTGACAAATGACAACCCCCAAATCCCAAAAGCCAACAACAACAACACATTACATATGTCTCTCTCTCATTAACACCTCTCTCTCTCTCTCTCTCTCTCTACTTAGGCCCTACACCCTCATGTGCCCATGCTCATAGCTCATGTTCAGTTTCACAACCACTTGTCTCTTTTGCTCTCTCTGATCTGGTGGTGGTGGGTTCACATTTCATAACTGAAAACTGCAAATTGTCTCTCACTCTCACCTAGTCTCTATCCACTTCTCTAACCAAACAAAAAACTTAAAAACAGCATGTATTGCTCAGCTGTATTATGTTGGTTGATTACTAATTAGAGGCTCTAAGCCACCACATTAGATAGAACCAGATTTATGAGACATAAGCAAACACTGGATAAAATTATAAATCATATTTCATTGCCCATGCAGGAATAGCAATTGTTCAAACACGAGTTCAAGTCATTTCTGTTCTAAGACGGGCAAAGAATGCAGATGGAAAAGGGAAAAGAAAAATAATCTGAATTGCGAGATGACCTCACCGGATCCTCCCCCAGAGCTTCACCACTGTTCCATCTTTTCGAAGTTAAAATTGGAAAAGATTGAAGTTATGAATTCGAATTAGTGGTGATGAGGTCACGGTTCGTTAGCTCTGCCCATTGATCACATTCAGTCCATCTGAAAATGAGTCAATGGAGTACACGTCTAGCCCTCTTGTCCGTCCAGGTGCTCCGCCTTTAAGCGAGGATACATCCAAAAGAATTCTGCTAAACATGCACATGCAAATGTTGATGAATATGGCAATTTAATGATTTGACACTAAATGAACTCATCGAGGATAAGAAACTTACAAGTTCTTAGGAGCATTTTCTAATTCTGAACAGCCACAACTTATGATGATTTTCTCATCAATTTTTGACACTGAATGGTCGATGGGAAAGTCGATCCATTTCGGCGCTGCATTACAAATTAACATAACAGGGTCAATATATTTTCAGAAGCACTGTAGGATTCATACAAGGAAAACGTATTTCGGGGATATATTTTTTACCTGGTTTAGAGCAGGGACTCAAATTTCCATCTAGCCCCAAGAGTACCTACATCATACAATATCAGAGATTATATTCAGAACTATAAATTTGCTTATGAAGGGGCAAGAAAACAGTCTTTAGAACCCAAATGAACAAAAATAAAAACATCAAAATTACCTTAAGTCCTTCATAGCAATCCTCGAGGTTATCATTATACAATAAATGATCAAAGAGACCAGATGTTTTTCCTTGCTCAAGCTCTGCCTCAGCATTTCTAAGTCGCTTTTGTATCTGTTCCTCTGTCTCAGTTCCCCTGTCACAACATTTTTAATTGGAACCAAAATTTTGCAATTTGAAAAGAAGCTCAATCTCGACTCAACGCTCTAACTCACCTCGCACGGAGTCGCTGCTCAAGCTCCCCCATAGATGGTGGACAGATGAAGATAAATATAGCTTCAAGAGAAGTAGCTCTCACAGACCTTGCCCCTTGGACATCAATGTCAAGAATACACCTCTAGAATGAAAACAAAGAACTTCAAATTAGCCAAAGTGAAAACCGTATCATTTCTTAAGCAGAAAGGATGTTTCATTTAGCACAAATTTGAGTTGTCATCCGATGCCACCAAAAGCAACATAATAATGGATCACTACTTGGTCCCTTTACCAATTATCATCTCAAACTACACAAGACGTTTATACCTGTATATAAGTTGATAACCTTCAATATTTCACATTTCTTATGAAGGAATTGGGTTCAAGGTTCACAATTAATAAATTCAAATACTTTTTCTGTGATTTACTTGTAACAGCAAGGACCTTGGGATATGTCTCCAGCTATCTATAATATTAGATATTAGGGGGTATATAATTCGTTTTTTTATTAAGGACCTTGGAAAGTGGAAACTCAAGCAGACCTGTACATACAAACATGACAGAATATATATTAAATCAGCAAGGACCATAGTCAACAGAATTCCTAACATTTAATTGATTAGCACCCTATTTCCAACATAAGCATCCTAATATGTTACTGATAGTTAAGTGTTTTAATTCAGGAAAAAAGAAAGAAAAAAGCAATTACCTTTCCTGCATCCGCTACTGCTTCAACAGCTTCTACACTGGTCCCGTAGAGATTTCCATGGACGGAAGCAAACTCAAGGAATTTTCCATCTTTTATCGCCTTCTCCATCACACTTCGCTCAGTGAAATGGTAATGAACACCATCATTCTCCATATTCCTTGGAGCACGGGTTGTATGGCTCACAGAGAACCCAAACATGGCCGGGAATTCCTTCATGAGTTTGGATATTAAAGTACCCTTACCCACTCCAGAAGGACCACTAATGACAACTGGCTTCTCCGAATATCCCCTCACACCCTTACTCCAAGCAACCACCTCAGTTCCCAAAACTTTTTTCTGCTCCCTTACATATTGAGTGTCCACCTACAGATATTGACATAGAAATGATCAAGGAAATGGAAAATGGAACACTAAAATGTTTATGTACACAAAATTCTCTCACATCCTATAGAAAAATGTCGGAAAGAACTAACTACTAACCTCTAGAAACCAAATGCAATCATCTGGCATTGAACCCTTTTTGATAATTAATATACGGTCATCATTCACAACCACAGCTGAATGCCCCTTACATGGCTTGGGTTTTGTCCCCAACACAATAGGAATCACCCTGCAAATTTCAAAGCGATTAGCAATCCCACGTCCACATTAACAACTGAGTGAAGCTATCAAAAGGTAAAGCGATAACTCACCACTGGCCAGTAGATTTGTCAAGGATACGGACTCCAATTGATAATGCCAATTGATCATCAGTCCCACAGATCTCATACTGTCAATGAAACAAACAGTTTTGAATTGGGAGGATAATTGTTCTGATCACTAAGGCAAAAAGTGATATCTTAGGAGAAGCATATATATAGCCATATCATACTGTTTTGTCGCCAAGGACAGTGGCTGTTTTGCAGCCCTTGTATTTAAAATCAAAACCATTTGAAAATCCCTTCTTCAGATCATCAACAAAGAAAGCTGGTGCTTCTCCCTAACATACACAACACAGCATAGATCAGATCATAACAAAGCAACTAATTCGATTATCGTATTCGCATTCAATCAGAAAAGCAAAAACTCACCATTGAAATCAGAACTCTATGACCTCAATTAAGAACTACCCTGATCAATATAAATGAAGAGAAAATAGATCAGAGCATAATCAAAACTACCAAAATTTTCTGGATCTAGAGACACTGCATTGATACCAACAAAACCATAGAAAATAAGGAAACACAAAAGATTGAAAATTTACAACAAAAATCAAAACCCTGAATCCAAATTAACACATTCACATGGGTTTCTCATCAGAAATCTCCCTAAACCCATAAGCATAAATTTGAAGAAAAATTCAACGAACAACACAATTAAGCAGCGGAGATAGATATTATTAAATAAATTAAACCTGTCTCAATATTGCTAATAAATAAACTAAACAACAATGGATATGAATTCCAAATACCTTTGAAATCGTAGCGATTTCTAACAGATGATGTGAATATATATAAAGGGTCGGTGGAGGATTAAGGAAGGAAAAAAATCCCTTTTTTTGAACCTCCAAGTTTTGTTTTTGGAGATGTCAAAGAAAAAGAAAGTTGAGATTGAAAAAATGAGAGTGGCGACAGAAGAAGTTGCAAGAAATATTGAGAAGCATTCTGATATATGTAGGAGAGAGAGTGGGGAGTAGAAGAGAGAGAGAGTGGGGAGTAGAAGAGAGAGAGGTGTGGCTTTTTGTTCGCATTCAATTCAAGAAACAAGAAGAGCGGCTATATTTGCTCCAGAGGTGTTTTTTTATTTTATTTTATTTTTTCCCTAAAGCTGGGTCCTCCACTCCTATTTTGTTTAGGTCTTCAAAACCTAGACATTATTTTAGATTAAATACACACACAAAAATAATATTTCGTTCATTTCAAAATTAAAAAATATAGGAAATGGAAATTGGCGGCCGTTCTCTCTCAGGAGAGTAAAACTAGGGTTTTGCTTATGTGTGGCGATGAGGGTGGTGAAGGTGGTGTCGGAGAGTACGTCTAGTAGATGAAAGCGGGCGGCGTAGGTTTCAAAGTCTTTTGTAGAAGAAATTGGGATATTGGTCTGGAATTGTCGGGCATTGGGGAATCCTCGTACGGTTCAATTACTTGGAAATCTGATCAAGTTAAAAAAATCGGAATTGGTTTTTCTGATTGAAACGAAGAAGTCGAGGGAGGAACTGGAGGGGCTGAGGAAGCACTTAGGGGTGCATTGTTTCGCGGTTGATAGTGTTGGAAGAGGAGGAGGACTAGCTCTGCTATGGACAAATCGAATTTTGGTTTCACTAATTGGTTGCTCTTTGTCGTTTATTGATGTGAAACTAACATCAAGACGCTGGGGGACATGGAGATTTACTGGCTACTATGGGGAACCAGACAGGTCACTTAGAGCACGTTCTGGAACAGAATAAGAGAACTCGCAAGAATAGCAGACGGCGAGTGGCTCTTTGCTGGAGACTTCAATGATCCGTTGATGTCTAGTGAAAAGATAGGAGGAAATGAGCATCCGAGATCGCATCTTTCCGGTTTTTCTTTGGCAACCAGCAATGTTGGATTGATAGACATGGGATTCGATGGGTACCCATTTACATGGAGAAGGGGTTCGGGTTCAAACGCACAGATAAAAGAACGCCTTGACGGGGCCCTTGGTTTGAACGCGTGGATTGACAAGTTCCAAAACTGGACAGTTTCACATTTACCGTTCTACACATCGGATCACAGTCCGATCTGGATAGGCCCGGTTCAGAGGGGAGGAGCTGGCGGTTGTAGGCGCTTCAAATATGAGAATTTCTGTCCATTGAACCATGTTGTGAAGAGGTTATAAGGTTGCATTGGCATGGAGATACAGTCCTCGAAAAAATGAGAATTGTGGAGCGGGTTTAGAACATTGGGGTAAGGTATCGACAAAAAATATGAATAGAGAACTGAGGAGATGGTCTAGTAAGTTAGACAAATTGAGCAGCAGGGAGGACGATGTAAGCAGACGTCTAGCAGAGGAGACAAGAGGAGAGTACCTCAGATTGCTTCACAGACAATAGTTGTTTTGGAAACAGAGAGCTAAAACACAATGGTTGAAAGAGGGAGACAGAAACTCCAAATTCTTTCACAGATCGGCTTCATCGAGAAAGAGGAATAATAGGATCGAGAGTTTAAAACCGGAAAATGGTCAATGGGTGGAGGAAGGAGAAAATTTGAGAAACATGCTAGTCGATCATTTTGATAGGTTCTTTAAATCCCGAGGGGTACAGGAGGCGGACAGATTGCTCGAGCTGGTTGAGCCGACAGTGACTACACAACAAAATAATATGTTAATGAGACCATATTCAAAAGAAGAGGTAAAAGATGTCATTGATTCAATGTATGCCGATAAGGCCTCGGGACCCAATGGTTTCAACCCGAGCTTCTTCCATACACATTGGAGCATCATTGGGGAGGATGTGACCCGGATATACATAGAAATTCTGCAAACTGGAGCATTACCGAACCAACCCAATGAGACGATATTGGTGCTTATACCGAAGAAGGCGGATCTGATGCTGGCAACCGACTTTAGACCTATTGCTTTATGCAATGTCCGGTACAAGATCATCTCAAAAGTCTTGGCTAATAGACTTAAACCAATTCTTTGTAAGCTAATATCGGACGCTCAGAGCGCATTCATATCGGGTCGCTTAATAACGGACAATATATGTGTAGCTAATGAAGTTTTCCATACTATTCTGAGAAGGTCCTCGGGTTCCACGAAATGGGGAGCTTTGAAATTGGATATCGCAAAAGCATATGACAACGTGGAATGGAAATTTATGGAAAGAATTATAGTAAAAATGGGTTTCCGTGCAGTCTGGGTTTCACGGATCATGAATTGTGTAAAGACGGTTAATTTTCGGATTGAGTTTGATGGAGTTCTTTCAGAAGTCTTCTATCCGGAGCGTGGTCTTAGACAAGGTGATCCGATTTCCCCTTACCTTTTTATTCTTGTGGCTGAAGGTTTGTCAGCTTTAATCAAGAAGGCAGAGTCGGAGGAGAAAATTCATGGGTGCCGAGTGTCTTTGCAAGCTCCTCTGGTTTCCCACCTGTTCTTTTGTAGATGACGCATTAATTTTCTTTAAAGCAAATCAGGAAGAGGCCTCAGAGGTAAAGAGAATATTGAAGACATATGAAACTTCTTCAGGCCAGAAGGTAAATTTTGATAAGTCTGCAATTTTGTTGAGCCCGGGAGTTCAGGGGCGGCAGTACCAAGCATAACATCAACATTGGGTGTCCGCCAAGTTCAACAATTTGATAATTATTTGGGGGTACCGGCTTGTGTGGGAAGCAGTCGGGTTGCAGTTTTTGAGAAAGTGGTGGAGAGTGTGAGAAGTCGGGTTGGGACGTGGTCCGCGAAAGCACTATCAAAGGTAGGAAAAGATGTTTTAATAAAAGTAGTGGGACAAGCTATTTCGGTATACACAATGGGAGTCTATTTACTTTTCCAAACCACTTGTAATAGAATTGAACAGATTTTATGCTTCTATTGGTGAAACTCAGGAGGTAATATTAGATCCGGTATACATTGGAAAAGCTGGAAAGCTTTATGTGTGAACAAGGTAGAGGGAGGACTTGGATTCAAAAACATGCGAGATTTTAACCTGTCACTTTGTGGAGATTGGAAGCGGCTCCGAATTCACTATTTAGCAGGATATTCAAAGCCAGGTACTTTCTTCAGTGTTCGGCTTTCGAGGCACCAATCGGCACAAGTCCGAGTTATGTGTGGAGGAGTATTCATGCATCAAGGGATTTAGTGGCTTCAAATAGTGTTAAGAGAGTGGGTTCAAGTTTCGAGATAAGAGCGTTTTGGGACCCATGGATACCGTCAATTCCAGAATTTAGACCAATAGTGAAACCATGCATTGAGCCGGTGGTTTCGGATGATCTACTGGTGGCCGACCTCCGCAATGAGTTCGACGGGGGCTGGAATTTACATTTAATAAACACGCTATTTAGTGAAGAAACCAGAAAAGGTATTCTTCGAATCCCATTAAGCAGGCGAACCGATCATGATGCTTGGATGTGGACTCGAGAGAAAAAATGTTCGTACCAATTCATGGTAAAATTAAATTCCTTGTTTGGAGAGCGATAACGGATTGTCTTCCAGTGATGTTAAAATTATCACAAAAGCGAGTGAGGTCCCTGTATTATGTCCAAGGTGTGAGCGCGAACCGGAATCAGTTATACATACATTGGTTCACTGTAATTTTGCATTGAATGTTTGGTCTTGTATTGGTCTGGGTCACTTGGCTAGATCGTGCTCGTCCTTGGACGAATGGTTCGGGAAACTTTGGAGTTTAGGGGATATGAGGCGGATGTTAAAAGCTTTTTATGTGCTGTGGGGTATTTGAAAATGGAGAAACGAAGGAGTGTGGAAAGCGGATTGGAAATCAGAGCAGGATTTGCTCAGTTTGGTGACAGTAATGATGAAGGATTGGGATGAGACCCATCACTCGCCGGCAATGGAGGATAAGGTGACTGTGCAGAGGGTGGCGAAGTGGAAACCGCCAACAGATGGTGCGGTGAAAGTGAACACCAATGGCGCCATGTTTTCGGAAAAGGGGCGCTCCGGGGGAGGGTGGGTGGTGCGAGACGGTACGGGAAGGCTGCTGGGAGGAGGTAGAGCCGGTTGGTTGGGAGTGTTTGAGCCGGAGGTCATAGAGGGTATGACAGTCAGGGAAGCGCTTTCTTGAGTGGCAGATACAGGCTGGAGGAAGGTGGTAACAGAGACGGAGGGGAGGGTTATCCTAGTGCCTCGGGTCTTTTGTATTCCGACATTGTGTCGATGCTTTCGTTATTTGAATCAGCAGAGTTCGTTTTTAGTGGTAAAACGACTAATCGAGTAGCTCATAGACTAGCTCGATTGTCTTTTGTTCTAGATGGTGTTAGTACTTGGGTAGGTCACATAGGCCCAATTTCTCTAGATGATTTGTTAGCTTTGGATTCGTCTAATTAATAAAGCTTACAATTTCAAGTAAAAAAAATATTTCGTTCATTTCAAAATACGCATTTTCGTGTCAAAGCAGGTTGGGCTAAGTGGTTTAAGCACTCGAATTTTTTGAGGTCTCGGTTTCGAGTCTCCCTGTTGACGGTATGAGGTGTGTTATTTGGGTTTAAAGGGGAGAGCTACCCTATTATGTAGCTCAACTTTCAAAGAAAAAAAATCACTTTCATGATGGTATCATTTGGATTGAAAAACTAAAATAAAATAAATTGTGAATATAAATAGAAACTAGATTTTGGAAATATAAATCTATGAAAATGTTTTGAATTTTTTCTAGGTCTCGAAATTTTAAACTATAAAAAAAAACTATATACTATATTCGTTTATTCTTAACGAAATTGTGTTTTGTGCATTGCACAGAGTATGAAATTTTTTTTGTTACACACAACTAAGATAACTAACGTTGCTTAGCTACAATAGAATTCTTGAGAATCAGGATTTCCACACAAATGTTTGAATATAAGCTTGAAGGTTTAAAAATTGTTTAGAAACAACTCGAAGATTTCAACAAACGTTCGAAGACGCTTAAGAGGATTCTTGTGCACTTTGAAGAATTCAATTCTTGCAATAGTGAAATCGTGTCTTTATACCTTTGATGATGGCCTCTATTTATAGACCTCAAACTCACCTGATGATGTAGCGGCGTGTGATTGGTTAAGAAATTGGCGAAGCTCACATATGGACTTGAATTTTTTCTCTAAGTCTAGTTTCCTCAACCTCCGAGAGCTCTCCCAACTGTACGGGAGGAGTGAGAATTTGGTACCTCACTGTGGGAGAGGGACTTGCTTCTGCTTTGACTTGATCAGACTTATTGCATGGAATGCTTCTCATAGGAGAGATAATGTTTCTCCTAGGAGATAATGTTTCTCCTAGGAGATAATGTGTTTTCCTAAGGAGAAAAATGTTTCCCCAAAGATAGAGAGTGTTTTCTCGAACTTCGCATCGAGGTGCCCGTGGATGGTATTGCGGACGTGCCCACATACATCTTGACCTTAGCGTACTAATCATATGTGAATCGAACTCTTTACTTAACCTTTTTCAAGGACGACTCAAGAGATTGACCGAGTTTGAACAAGTTTGACTTGTTGAGTGGTTTGACCTCCAATGTCATGCGTTAACCCAATTGACTCAACATGTCACTTGTACAAAGTCGATCCAAGTTTGACCGAGTTGACTTTCACTGATAACATGACCTCCAATGCTACATGTCGTCGTTATTTGCTCAATTATTTTTTATGTATCATCACATGTGATTAATTTACATAAGAAAGTCGAATGATAAGTAAAGTCGACTAGATTTCTTTTTACAAGCAATTTTTTTTCATTTAGATGACAATGGAAAAGCACATGGATGATATCCGCCATGATCACCCAGTTATCTGCCCCACTAATAGGCGAAGGATCGTAGTCTCTTCATTTGATAACCTATAGGATCAAAGGTCGGGGGCTTTTTCTTGCTTGGAACGACACCAACATAAGAGAAAAGAAAGTGTGGAAGCTGCGAGGGCGATCACCCACATATTCTGCAACGGATTCCTTGGTTAAGTAAGCTTGTCAATGATTACTTTAGCGACTTCACCTCAAACATATTTCTTGCTAAAGAATTTTTGCCTAAAAACATATAACAAAGCTTTTCCTTTCTCTAGATAGGCCTTAACTATAAAAATATTGGATTCTTTATTCTTAGAACGAAGGCTTCTATTGTAAAATGATTATTATTTACAGATCCACAGACATGTATTGAAGGAGTTGCAACCGATCTACCTCATGGCTAGATAGATAAATGTTTGGATTTTTGTAAGTTTAGGTCGTCGAATATTAGGCAGGTTATTAGTTATTTGTATTATGCTCTCATATATTTATATTTTTTTCATCCTTTTGAAGATTATCATATTGATAATTATTTTCTATTTCTTCATTTTCATGTTCTTATTGTAATTTTGGTGTTTTCTCCCTGTTAGAGGATTCTGATTTGGCGTTTTATTCAATTCTGTACTTGTACCACTATCATGAATCTGTTCATGCATCATATTTAAAACAAATTACTCCATTCGTCCCTAAACAAGTGTTCTCGTTTTTTATTTGAGAAAAATAAATGAGAAGTCAGACAGTATTGTATATTTACTCTTTCATCCTCATAAGCACGTGCTCTAACAAACTCAATGATACTAATAACTTATTATAAAAACATTATTAATAACTTCATGTATAACTAACTTTATTAAAAATAAAATAAAACACTTATTTTGTGACAAAAATTCTATTTAAATAAGACACTTATTTTGTGACAAGAGTACTTTATTCCCAGCTCTTTGCATAACAACACTCAATCATGTTCGAATGTTGCATCTCATCACAAGTTGACAAAAGGAAAATTACTAATTAAGCAGCTAATCTGTTAATTAGTATACTATTTTTTTTTGGAACATTACTTAATTTATACTTGATCCAAACTCAACTCAAAGGGCCAGATTCATGTTTTCTCTTCTACTCTCTTTCGTGATTGGTTGCTTGTGAGAGTAAAAAGTATTTGCATGTGAGTTTATATCAATATGGGCCAACTTGCCCATGAGCACCATTGCAAATTTCTTGTGGAAATGCTTATAATTACTGTTATTAAATTGTTAACCTTTTGCACTTTTAGAAAGAAGAAAATTAACGATTAGAATGTTAAAAAATTGGTAAATCTTTTACCAATTTGGATGCACCAAAATCAACTAAGATATGATTGTTGTTTCCATTAAGATTTGATTGTCGTTCCATTAATTTTCCTCTCTTTTTCTTGATTTGATCTTATGTTATTAGGTACCGTTTGGATTAACAATTTTGGTTTGGGAATGAGAATGGAGAATGGGAATGGGAATGAGATTCCCATTGAT
>JAYMTF010003000.1:0-16386 GCA_036897485.1 Pelargonium nanum | reverse complement strand
AGATTTAGACGGCATCAGATATAAAGATGAAAACTCTCCTCAATATCTATTCTCCGGCTGCCCGGTTCTGGAGAGTCTCTGCGTAGATAGATTCTATTCGGACAGCATGGTTAGTTTTGATATTTCCTCACCTACTTTGATCAAGTTAGAGGCAGCGTTTATGCAGTTTTTGGATATAAGAACAGTACTGGATGTTCCTTTGCGTCCTCACAAACTTCGGGTGAATGCTCCGGCTCTCAAGTATTTTACTCTCGTAGATGATTCCACCCAAGACTTTGTCCTAGAAAACATGGACAGCTTGGTTCAAGCAGATATTCATTTGTTTCGATGCAATGGTAGTAGCGAGTTCACTGTTCTTCAAGCCGTGCGTAATGTCACATCTCTAGTGTTACCAGGGAATATAATAGAGGTTAGTATCACTTTTATTAATAGATTATCAATGAGACTCATACGTGCCAATGAAGTTCTGTCTAAATTCATTCATCAGTGGCTGAGCCTCGCGCTCTCTAGACATTTGTTGAATTTTTAGAACTTATCAGGGGACATCTCATTTTCTAATTCTCTATATTTTACCATTGATCCATTCCTTAACAAACTGACGAGGGTTGTTGTTTCTATTTGCAGGTCTTTTATATAGCTCTTCATTTGCTGAGTTTCCGGTTTTTTATAATTTAATCTGCGCGGAGCTTCTCATTCAATCTTGTGATCAATGCTTTATGATTCCAGACTTGCTCGAGAAATTTCATATTCTAAAAAATATTACCCTCAACAAGGTTTGTTTTGGTTGTACGATGAGTTCTGTTTATGTACCTTTCTGTTGTTACAATTTGTTGTGAATGCTTTGTATTTGTTGTCAGGATCCATTAGAAAACGAAGTTAGTGAAGCAAGCTGGAAAGAACCACCGCGAGTTCCAAAATGTTTGTCATCACATCTTGAGACGCTTCGTTTTCGACGGTTTGAAGGCTCTAAAGCTGAGATTGAGATTATTAGATTTTATTTGATGAATTCAATGGTTTTGAAGAATGTGACGGTCTCTAGCTTCGTTTAGTTTGGAGGAAAGAAGAACTGTTTTACATGAATTATCGATGATTTCCAGAGGCTCTGAGGCATGTCAGCTTCAGTTTGAGTTTTGCTACTAATGCATGCATTAGATATATCTTCTTGTTATTGTATTTGGTTGTCTTTTTTGGCTTTCAAGCATTAACCTTAGGTTTACAATATGTAATATTTAAAGGACAACAATTGAAGCTCTTTCATTTGTCAAATTTTGGATGAGAGATCAATTTTGTGTTCCCAAACAAAGCACTTATCTCTATTTCTTCGTCATTACAAAAGCAGAGAGAAAAATGTTATATTTTGAGAAATTTAATGTGACAAAACAGCTTGTGCAAATGTGAGGATTGAAAAGTGTGGCCAACATGGATGATGGTGTTAGGCTCGGCTCTACCTGTAAGCAAATAAAGTTAGTTCTTTAGGACCCTAATTATCACAGACCTTAAATTTTATTTTTCTCCATTCCCATAAACCTATTTTTAAAAAGTCAAAATTTGATCACTATTTCAACTCAAAATATAACTTTTAATAACTCAAATCGGTGGATAACATAGATGGAAACTCGGGAGAGAACTGGTCCCCAACCCACACCTCCCGACCTTACAAAAACATCAAGGACCAAGTCAAAATATAAGTCACTCGATTCACATAATATTTATCTATCAAGCTGCCCGTGGACGTGGCTCTTGATTGTAAGTACTTCATATCGCAGACGCTTAGCTAACGAAGTTAACAAATAGGGAAAATAGTGACACATTTTCAAACGTGCTTAAAATTATAAGATCCAATGCTGAATTGATCAGACGACCGGATTTAGCATATGAGCCAACGGTTCGATTAACAGGTCTAGTAATTAATCCAAGAAACAATAAATGTTGCGCTCTTAAAACGTACTCTCTACTCAAATCTTCACTTCTCAACCTTTACCGTTGGCTTCAAAACACTAGGCCTGCACCAACTTGTTCGGTTTCCGAGAAAATTAACCACAGAAGAGGAAGAGATATCCAAGGTATCTGTTTTATCTTTTCAATTGCCATTTTCCATTTTACGCATTATTTGCATTAACCCCTAAAACCCTAACTTGCTGCTCCATCCATCCAATCTCTAGCCCTAGCTTTCTCCTTCATATTCCCAAAATGGCTGTCTCTGCTCGATCCAATGAAAATCCACTATCCTCCTCAAAGCACCAAAAGCTCTCCGGCAAAGAATCTGGCATTGACCGGATAAGCAAGCTCCCGGACTCTATTATTTGTGAAATCCTCTCGCATCTACCTACAAAACTGGCTGTTGCTACCAGCATTTTGTCAAAACGATGGCGCTTCCTCTGGACTTGGGTTCCAAGTCTTGATTTTGAGGAGAATAAAGACACAGATTCTGCTGCTGCTAATTATACAAGCCTTGAACACATAGTGTGCAGAGTTTTGGCTCTTCGGAGACAGTGGCGCATCAAAAGGTTTCGCCTAAAATGGTATGCTGTGTGTGATTCTGTCCATCTTGATTCATGGATTTATGCTGCCATTTCTCGCAGTGTTGAAGAACTTAATCTTTGCATCTTTAATGAGTTGCCTTGTAGCCTTTTTTGTTCCAAGACTTTAGTGATTTTGAAACTGAGCTCGGTAACTTTTGGGGATGTCCCTTCTGCTTATTTTCCGAGCCTTAAGACTCTGCATCTCTCATGGATCAAATTTATGGATGAGGGCTCTGTTCACAAGTTCTTCTTGGGCTGCCCAGCTTTGGAGGAACTTGATTTCAATAGAGGAAATCACTACGGTGATAACACGTTTGAGCTGCCTCATTGCGTTTTCTTTATCAAAACCTTAGTCACTTTGAATCTGTCTTGTGGAATGGTCCTGAATATTCCTTCTCGTGCTTGTTTATCAAGCCTCAAGAATCTCTTTTTGGAAGCTATCGACTATAAAGATGATAACTCTGTTCGCAATCTCTACTCTGGCTGCCCAGTTCTTGATGATCTTTACTTAGGGAGGTTTGATTGTGATAATGTAATTGATTATGAGATTGCCTCCCCTACATTGACAACTTTGAATGTGAATTTTCATATCACTGGAGATTCATTTGAGGAGGCTCATTCGCACTCGCACAAGCTTCGTGTGAATGCTCCAGCTCTTGAATATCTCTATATCGCAGATGTTGTCTCCAGAAGCTTTTACTTTGAAAACATGAGCAACTTGGATCAAGCATGTGTTGTTGTTTGTCCATGTGACACTAATCGTGGAAGTATTGAGTTGGATGTTCTTCGAGCTGTTCGCTCTGTCTCATTTCTCGAGTTAAACCATGAATTAATGAATGTAAGATTGCACTTCATCTCCTGTTTCATTATGGTGATGTTACATGCTAACTTTATCTTATTTTCATGTGCAGGTATTTTGCGAAATTGATTTCTTTGACAAGTTCCCCAAATTTCACAATGTAATCATTTTGGAGCTTAAAGATCTCATTTGTTCCTGGGGTGTGCTACGGCACATACTTCACAAGTTTCCACAGTTAAAACAACTTACACTTGAAAAGGTCTCTTGGATCAAAATGACCATTCTATTGTATTATTTGTTTTGAACTGCACAATAGTAGTTAAATTTTGTCTATTTTGTCATCAGGAATCTGTTAATGAAGAAGAACCTCAAGGAGCATGGTCGATGGAACCTGTGGATGTTCCTCACTGTTTGACATTTCATCTTACAACATTTTGTTTCCAAAGGTTTGGAGGGTTGGAAGATGAGATGGAGTATGTGAGATATATTCTTAAGAATTCAATGGTTTTGAAGAAAATGACCGCAATGTCATTCACAAGGATAGAGTCAGAGAGGAGGCTATCTGTGATGCAGAAATTAGCTACCTTCGAAAGGGGTTCCAAGAGTTGTCAACTTGAGTTTGACAAAGTATTTCTATCCAAGTGAGCTTATGCCAACTTAAGTATGACTTGAGATCGAGTTTCTGTCCAACCATATTTTCCTTTTGTTACGTAAACTTACATTTTATCATGCTATGATCAGTTCTTAAGAACCACGTATTATGTTGTTTAATAGTGATTTGTGTTTCATAAATACCACATATATGTAGTTCCATGATTGAATCATTCTAGAGAATGATGATGATTTCCAAAACAGATCTCATTTTTATTTTGGGAATCAATGAACTGTTAGGGAAAATGAACTTGAAATTGAGTTTGATGAGTAATTTTGACAACTCTTGGTGATTTAATAAACCAAAAATTTAAAATAGTACTAGTATTACATTACGACTGAATTTGACAGGTACTCTAATTTACAGAGTATTGGGCTTTTCATCTAACAGTTTCATTCCTTTTATCTTCTCGGTACCATCCATCACACTTCCAACAGTGGTTACTGGTTATTATTATGGCGTAATCTATTAATGATCATTGAACTTTTAGCTGTGAGGACTCTACTATTTCTTTCCAAATCCAATATTTCACATTCCATGAACAACACAATGTCCAGATAA
Source organism: Pelargonium nanum (assembly GCA_036897485.1). NCBI lineage: Eukaryota > Viridiplantae > Streptophyta > Magnoliopsida > Geraniales > Geraniaceae > Pelargonium > Pelargonium nanum. The sequence goes on along the minus strand of JAYMTF010003000.1, from coordinate 11,852 downwards.
ACATTGACTGGTGTGCTCATCAGTTTCATCATCCATGACTTTTAACACTCCATCCATTAAAAACCCATCTTCCTCAGAGCACCACAAGCTCTCATCAGAAGAAAACAAGTATGACAGGATCAGCCAACTCCATGATTCCCTTCTCTGTGAGATCCTCTCATTGTTACCTAGTATCAAACATGTTGTTGCCACAAGCATCTTGTCAAAACGATGGCGTTCCATCTGGACCTGGGTTCCCAATCTTGATTTTTGCGGCCTTAATACCCGTGGTGATCAAATTTACATCGCCCCCATCGTAAACAGAGTTTTGGTTCACAGGAGACAATGGGGCATAAGAAGGTTTTGTCTCCGGGGGTGGAGAGGCTGCTGTGACGCTTTTGATGTTGAGTCATGGATTTCAATGGCCATTGCACGAAACGTTCAAGAACTTGACATTAGTCATTTTCATTTGGAACAGATTGTGCTGCCTCGTAGCCTTTTCTTTTCCAAGACATTGGTGGTCTTGAAGCTGATAGATTGTAGTCAGGTTTTGGACGTTCCTTCCTCTGCTCATCTTCCCAACCTCAAGATTCTGCATCTCCGATGGCACAAATACAAAATCGAAGACTCTGCTCGCAATCTCATCTATGCCTGCCCAGTTCTTGAGGAGGTCCACTTCTTTGGCGCCGACAAGTTAGTTGTGTTCCATGGTCTCACCTCTCTATCTTTCCAGAAATTAGTTTTTTTTTTAAACTGACTTTCGGGTTTTGGGATGTTCCTTCAAATGTTTATTTTCCGTGCCTCAAGTTTCTAGATTTAGACGGCATCAGATATAAAGATGAAAACTCTCCTCAATATCTATTCTCCTCAATATCAATTTCTATCACATACTAAGGAAAGTCTTCTTTACGGATCCACACACAAAATCATGCCCTCCAACTTTTCACTGCCAGATTGAAAAGAAGATGTTTTGTCGCATATCATCTCATTCAAGTCTAATTATTTTTACATTTTTATTCATCTCAATTGCTTCAAATCCCTAATTTCATAAAGTGAAGAAACGTTCATGCCGTTACATTACACAAATATTTAAGCAAATTTCTCGAAACATATAGGATTTTCAAGTAAAATTTTATTCACATGTATAATTATAATTCATTTGGAACGTATTAAATTTATTGTTTTATCATGTTCAACTTTAATATTTGTTTCCACTGAATTGATTTCGTCCATGTGTGTTATGTAAGTGACTAGTATACGGGTATTTACAATTTCCCCTTCGCACATGTCTTCCAATTGATTGATACTAATAACTCTAAGTTAGATATTATTTTTTAGAGCCTCTAACAAAAAGAATGATGATGAATATTGGCGACAATGATATATACATAAATAAGAAAAACATCCATCACAGCCAAATTATGTTGATACACATTAACAATACTGATCTATCAACGTAAGGTCTGATGATGAAGTTGAGGTAAATTATGCAGAAAAATCTGGATGATACAAATATAACAGATAACAGTTGTCTAAAAGGTTTCCTAAAGTATCAACAAGTGACTTTCTTAGCTGAATTAAATTTATCAAGAAATGCAAGACAGTGCCAAACCAAGCTTACTGAAGTTCTTTATAAATTTACCATAAATGAACTTTTTAGAATATAGAAATAATTAATTGGAAGTGAGATCTAAATAACAAACCATTAATCAGCAACTAAAACAAGGCCAAGGGCATAGATATGAACTCTAGATAGACTCGGGAGCAATACATTAACCAAACACTTACCAACCAATGTTTGCATTAAAATATTCCTTTTACGCTAAAAATGAGAAAAACGTGTGATGATTACATCATAAGAAACGTCTCTGTTGTTACTGTAAATAAACCCATTAAAGAAAATGCCCAAACTACTATAAAGGAAGCATCAGAGGGAGAAAAAGGTAAGGATTGATACTCTAACAAAATTGTTATCTACAGAGATCTGACATAGACATCGGAGAGGGAGCCTTGTTTTACAGGTCCAAGAATCGAGGAGAGAAGTCTTGGAGTAACAATGTCGATGAGAGAATTAGTAAATGTTGACATTGAGATAGAATTAATAGCCTCAAGTGAAACTCTTAACCAAAATTTACATTTCTTGGAGCCCCTTTCAAAAAAAGGTAATTTCTGCATAACTGCAAGCCTCCTAACAACCTGAATACCCCCTATTCTCACATCCTCTAAAACCAATGAGTTCTTAATAATGTATCTCACAAACTCCATTTCAACATCCGATGACTCGTCCAACTCAGAGTAAGAAAATGTCCTAAGATGTACTGCCAAACACTGAGGAATATGTAGAAGCTGCTGTGCTGTTGGCATCCTACATGCTTCTTCATGTTTTTCAAGACTAATCCCCTGGGGAGAACAGAAATTACAAGATAGTCAGATAATTTAATTGAGTGAATAAGTTATGAATAAAACATATAAACCATCGTATTGATTCAATAAACCTTGGAAATTATGAGATGCTCTAGACGTGGAAACTTATGAAGCATGTGTAGCAATACTCCATGACAGCAAATTTTTTTGAGTTGCAATTCAACTAAATTATGAAATTCAGGTAACTTATCAAAGAAATCCATATTGCAAATTGGCTGCACAAAAATAACAAACTCTGAGGTTACATAAAATGAAGTCTCACTTTATTGACAAAACAAATGTTAATTACCTTTGATCTATTCTGCTCTAAGTCTAGAGATGTGACATTACACAAGGCTCGAAAAACATGGAAATCAATATTGTTGCAAATAGTTGCTTTAACCAAGCTACCCATAGTTTCTATGTGGAATCTTTGCGTGAAACCATCTTCGAGTCTAAGATACTCAAGAGCTGGAGCATTCACCCGAAGCGTGTATAAATTCGTTGTTGATGTATAAGAACAAAACTTTACATCTAACCTCAACACTGTAGGAGAGGAAATCTCGTAACAGAGTATGTTGTCCAAATGAAATCTCTCTATGCACAGCTCCTCAAGAACCGGGCAGCCCGAGAAGAGATTGCGAGCAGAGTTTTTATCTTTATATCTAATGCATTTTAAATGGAGAATCTTGAGGTTCGGAAAATAAACATCGGAAGCAAGTAAGCAACATTCCAAAAAATTCCTTCGGATAGTTTCAAAGTAACTAATTTCTGGAAACAATCGAGGCTGGCGTAATGAAACTTAACTGGTTTCCTATCCCAAGTATTGATTCCACTAAAGATCAGTTCCTGAAGCAATGGGCATGCAAGGAAGAGATAGTAAGAAGAGTTTTATCTTCGAACCAAAGCTTTTGGAGATGCAGAGTCTTGAGATTGGGAAGATGAGCAAAGGAAGGAACATCCATAGACCATAGCCTGACCATCACCAATCAATTTCAAGACCAACAGTGTCTTGGAGTAGAAAATGCTACGAGGCAACACTACTTCATTCAAAACTCGAAGGTCGAGTTCTTGAACGTTACGTGCAATGGCTGCAGATACCCATGAATCAAGATTAAGGGAATTACAGCGGACCCAAGACCTGAGGTGGAACCTTCTTATGCACGATTCTCTCCGGAGACGCAACACTTTGTTCATGATCTGGGCAAAATCGCGGGTATAACAGCCATTGAAATCAAGAACTGGTACCGAAGTCCAGAGGAAACGCCACCGTTTGGACAAGATGCTAGTGGAAACAGCAAGTTTTGTAGGCAAGAATGAGAGGATTTCACAGAGAATAGAGTCAGGAAGCTCGCTGATCCTATCAATGTGGCTTCTACTACGTTTTTCAGGAGAGGTGGCCATTTGAAAGTCTAGGGCTAGGGCAATGGCAAATCAGTAATGAGAAACAAATTAAATCTGGACATTAGGTTTTGGTAATGCGATCACTATAGATATATATGAACATAATGTACGTACAAAATTACCTATGTCAAAATACTAAATCCTACCGAATCAAACCCACTGTAATAGAATAGAGCAATAAGCGTCAGCGCCACGAAAATCCTGCCTCGTTAAACGGCTGATCTTTCTCGCGAAGCAAATAAGAGAAGAAAATGAACACAGCTCTGGACTCATCGTTTCTATACATATTTATATTATATATGCTACTCTTTTTTTTTCTTCTTCTACGGAATGCCCTTGCGAAATTTGCAGAGATTTGTTTTGCTTCCTTTGAACTAACAATTCTTTTTTAGGTGTAGACTCTAATTAAGGTTTTGTTTTATTTGAGCTCTTGTAAACCATTTTTTTATTAATTAAATCCACTATATCGGTTGTAATTGATTTTTAAGTGTACTTGATTTGGGAAAGGACTCGATGATAAGGCGGACCAACTGCTAATATCCCTTCGGTCATTGCCTCATTGGAGATTGCAGAATGCAAAAGTTTGGTATCATTGTTTCTAGATGAAACTTCAATGAAGAGATCATCGGACCTAACTGCTCTGAAGGCACTATAATCAATGGTTGCCCAAATCTCGATTTGGCAAATTTTATATGCTTGGGAATCAACATTTCATTTGAAATGCTGGATTTGAGTCAATTAAATTGTTTGAGAACTCCAAGAATTTGCAGTCCTTGTCTATTTCAGATTGCGACGGTCTGACATCATTTCCAGAGTGGATGCATAGTCTCACATCTCTCATCAAACTCGATATCAGACGCTGTCCAAAGATATTGTGTGTGACCGAAGGGATGCAACGCCTCGCTGCCCTACGAGAGCTAAAGATCAAAGGTTGCCCCAATTTGAGTAGAAGCAGACAGGGAAAGAGAGGATTGGCCCAAGATTGCTCATATACCAAACATTTGCCTACTAGACATAGCAGAAGATCATGAAGATGGAGAAGATTATGCAGGAAGTAGATTTTCTTCAACATGTCTCTTTTATCTTTGTTACCTTTTTATTTAACTCATGATTCATGATCAAAAATCATAACATAAGCTTATGCGTTAATTTTGTTTATATACAGTGTAACTAGGCTAGCTAAAAACTGATCTGACATTTATGTTGCATGAATCAAATTGTACGTTTGGAACTTTGGTGATAGTTGGAAGTGAATAATTGATGGAAAAAGAACCCTTGATCATCCTGTTGCCTGTCCTGTTCTACAGAGTCTTGCTCAAACAAGTTTCCTGATTGTTGTGCTTGTGATTGTATATTTGTATATTGAGCTTGTTGTATATATCATCGTTCTTTCATATAAGTAGTTTAACAATGGTATGTTGATAATTCTAAGCTTAGTCATAGATCTTCTTACTTTTATATTGTTTTGAACTAGCAGAGACCCTCATTGTAATTACTGTGTATCTGTTAAAGTGAGTATGGGGTTGATAGTGAGTCTCTGTTTTTGAATAAACAGTATTATTGTTGATCAAATGTGATGCAACAACAAATTGAAAATCACAATCTAATAACTTGTCAGCGACTATAAGACCAAAGACATTGAATGCCTCGTCTAGGTCGACCATAATCTCTCGCCACACCGTCAGCAGGAAGACTCAAACCCGAGACTTCAAAGAGAATCTGAAGTGCTTAAATCATTTGGCCCAACCTGTCTTAGTTGGACATACCAATTAAAGTAATGGATTAACACTACGGGAAATGTTGACTGGTAGGTGTTAAACTCCAACTCAAAAGGTAAAATTGATAAGTGTATAGACTAACTAGCTAGCATTTCAAGTGGTGAATGATTTCTCATTATATTGATGTGTGATTCATTAACACTATCTCTCATGTGCAAGATAGATAAAAGAGATAGATACAAGTGGACTTAAGTCGACAATATGACTTAACACTCCGTCTCGCGTGTAGGCCAAATAAGAGAGAACATGAAATAACATGCAATACACGTGGATAGGTGGACTCAAGTCAGAAGACAAGGCAGACAAGTCAGTAAGTTCAAACAAAACCAATTATAACACCATGTTAAACTGAAATTTAACACAAATGATTAAATTGATAGATGGATGGTCCGACTAATATATTTACGATTGACTTCACATCATTTCAATTTCACATTTCTTAATACTCCTCTGCAAACTGAATAAGAGATTGTTACGAATCTCACTTGAATACGTGAATAAACTAATTTAAGTCGAGAATATCACTCAACATTCAACAATAAAGTTAAGTGTACGAGCAATACCTCATGTCGACCACTTCTGCGATGTAGCAATAATGTGATCTGAGGGACAATAAGTAATGGACAAACTATAAAGGAAATTATAGAGATATGACTGCTTAACTTATCAACGGGTATCACATGCAATCCAAAGAGTTATTATTTTCTTTTTTGGATCTTCAATACAGAAAGCTGCCAAGTGCCAAGTAACGTGCCTTGTGCTGTCACAAATTGAACTGTTAAATAATTTCTTCTTCTTCTTCTTTTTTCCCCATTGACGGGACAATAAGATGTGGTGTTGGTGGTTTTTTTTTTGGGACAATTCTTGACTATTGTATATAATTAGAATGAGGAAATATCTGGTTATCATTGCGATATGGCAACAAGGCTCCATTAGCTCAAGTGGATACTATTCTCACACAATTATATGACAGGAGGTAGGGCATACCCATCACCCACCTGACATCCTACCAATAATGCATTCATCGTGTGTAAGAGTGACAATATGTATTTACGGATCGCTTTGAAAGTACAGTATTATGTTAAACAAGTAAATTTAAACCCAATCCATTTATTTAACAGGTTGAAAAACACCTATACTTATAAATAGGGTGATATTAATCCACCACAACTTGATATGTTTGAACCGTTTAACTCATATGAGTCATTTTTTACACATGTTTGAAAATTTATATTTACTCACTCCATTTCATGTAGAAATGAGCTTAATACATAAACTGTACATGATGTAAACTTAACAAACCAGAATCAAATTCATTTTCTGCTTGTTTGATCTGCCAAGTTAATAATGCCCATCAAAATCAGATCTCAAGATTTTTTTTTCTTAATTTGTTCAGTTCATGCAAACTGATTTAGTAGGAATTTGATATGAGATGATTCTAAATGCAATTACTCAAACGGTTATCCACGAATACAATGCAAAATATTGATTAAAGTATCATAATCTATCTCAATTGCAGTTTAATGTTTGAGACAGCTTCAACAGTCTTTTGAAACCTTGTTCCACAAAGAGTGTTGTTTTCTTCTTTTTATTTGAATCTTCAATACTGGAAGCTGCCATGTGCTGCCACAAATTAACGGTTGATATTTCTTTTCTTTTCATTGACGAGACAATGAAAGTATTGGTGTCGGTGGTTTATGGACAATTCTTGAGGATTGTGTTATTGGATTGCGATGATCTTGCGTTTGAGAAGGCAACAAGGCTCCAATGGCTCAAGTGGGCACTATCTGTTTCCCACACAACAATGACAGGAGGTAGTTGATACACATCATCCACTTCACATCCAACTAATAATGGATTCCACATGTGTATATCTGACAACGTGGATTGCAAGTATAAACAAGTTGGGGCAAAAAAACTCACTTATTATTATTTATCGGTCAATTTTTATTTTTTTTTTATGATTAAGTTACTTTAAAGAGCCCTTCAAAAGATTGTCTTTAAACTATCATTGTTCCTTTATTTAGAAAAACTAATTCAATAGTGTTGTATATTTACTCTTCCATCTCTATGAACACATGCTTACTAAATTCAATAGATACTAACTGATTTCTTGTAGAATCTATTGTGGCAAACGGTTTAAGGTGTTTGGTCTCCTTGAAATCTCGGACTATTTTGGAACAAAATTTCAACTCAAACACAACATTTATTTTGGACGGATGTAGTACTTTAAGTTAGTACTGCATTCTACTTGGCAGTTGGCACCTCCTTAAAGGAGGAATTGGTGTTTCCAAACAAGCACTTAGGCGTTATCACAGTGAGGAAAAAAGAATATTTCTTCATTTTCAAAATGAGCATTTTGAATTTTTTAATAAATTAAGTATAATTTATTCAATTTCGAATAATAAAAAAAAAAACTATAAAAGGTAAGCAAAGTTTCAGTTTCTGCAGCAGACACAGTGATGCATCTGTCTCTCTTTCTCCTCAAGAAACAATAGCACTCCTCTCTTCTTCTAGCTTGCTTCCTCTGTTTTCTGCTCTGCTTTAAACAACTAATCACCCATTGTGATTTTGTCTCAGCCAACATTTCACCAATTCCCTCTCATCAAAAAATGCAACAACAAATCCATCACTGTGATCAATAGAGTTCCAGTGATCGACCTCTCCGACTCCAATTCGAAGGAACTTGCGGTCAAGATATGGGTTGGAAACAAACCCCCCCGACTCTTACTGCTATGGAGACAAGCCACTCGAACCAAACAGCGACATGGGTTGGATTGAATTTATCCTCTAAAACCCCAACCCTCCATACCCTTTTGGCTACACAAGAAAATTAAACCCAACCAACTTCTGACCACTCAATGCTTGGAGCTCAGCCCAAAAGTAACCCAAAAAAAGAGCAAGCAAGAAACAGAGCATAATCAAGAAACAGAGAGGTGTGTAGCTGAAGTTGTTTCACTGGTCCTAGAAGTTTTTTTTTCTTTTTCTTTTTGACAATCTCCTTAAATTTCTGGGTTTGATTGTAGATGGTCTCAGGGTTGGGGTTTAAGAGGATACATTCAATCCAACCCATATCGCCATTTGGTTCGATTGGCTTGTCTCCATAACCATAAGGTCCGGAGGGCTTGTTTCCAACCCGTATTGTGACCGCAAGTTCTTTCGAATTGGGGTCGGAGAGGTCGATCACCGGAACTTTATTGAACACAGTAATTGATTTGTTGCTGCATGTTTGGATTAGAGGGTTTTGGTAAAATGCTGACTGAGACAAAACCACCATGGTTGATTAGTTATGGATACAGAGAGCAGAAAACAGAGGAAGCAAGCTAGAAGAAGAAGATAGAGGAGTGCTATTGTTGTTTAAGGAGAAAAAGAGATAGATGCATCACTGTCTCTGTTGCAAACATATAAACTTTTTTAGTTTTTAAATACATTTTTATTCTAATTGATGTCCATTTTTGCTTCTGTAGTAGTTTGTTTATAAATAATCTATTTATTACTGAGTTTTGCATGTCTGGGGAGCGTTGAAGTGAGTGAAATAAATCATAAATGAGCTACGTATCACGAAGCAAGTGGAACTCAAATCATTATATGCATTCCATTATTGAAATTTAACATAGGTATATGTGAGGAGAAACCAAGAAACAAAATGACTCATTCAACTCAAGAAGTGACAAATACTAGTTCAGAATTAACAATAAGTGCATAAAAAGTAACTACAAAAACAACCATCTGTAGCTAGTGTGATCTCTACTCATAATTGCTCATGAGCTACTCAAACTTAAGTTGGCATCTACTTGAGCCCCACTTAAACAATGATAGTTTCTTCAAAACACTGTTTTTGTTATTCAAATCAGAGCCATGAGCAAAGCTAATGGTCATGTTTCTCAAAGCCTTTGAGTTTTTCAAAATATATCTTGCAAGTTGCATATCAGCTTCCAGACCATTAAACCATCTAAAATTGATTGTCCTTAGATGAAAGGACATGCAGTTTGGTATCCAGGATTGAGGTTCTTCAGAATTCGGAAAACACGTACGATCCTTCATAAAGGTAAAATGTTCTAAAAGAGGACACTTTTGTAGCAAGTGCTGAATCACATTCCAGAAGCTGCAAATATTGTACAGCTTCAGCTCAACTAAATTATGAAATTCTGGAAATTTATGAAAGGAATCAATTCCTCGGTGATCATCGCATATCGCATATCGCCTGCAAATAGAAATAGCACAATCCAATTAGTCCAACAAAGTTAGCATTATCTGATATGGACGTAGGTAATCAACTGTCAGAGGTCTTAAGTTCGAGTCTCCCTTCAGGTGTTGCTACTGCTGATAAAAAAAGTTGTGATGTTACTTACCCCGGGTTTCAGAAAGTTAACTTCGAGGAATTTGACATTATAAAGAACTTCAACAACATTGAAGACAGCATCGCGATGCAACTTTGTAGACATTGGACCGGGATAAACAGTTGCTTTAACCAAGTTATTGAGGTCCGTAAAGGCGATATCAGTATAGGAAGTATCATGAATAGTAAGATACTTGAGAGCTGGAGCATTCACATTAAGCTTGCAAGAAGACCAATATATGTGAATCAAGAGGCTTTCAAGAACCGGACAATCAAAGATGACATTGCCAATAGTACTACTGTCCTTATTTTGGAAAGAACTCATGAGATGCAAATCTCTTAGGCTTGGAAGCTGCAAAGAATCAAACTTGATAGAAATTCTAGCGCAGAGTTTCAAAACTACTAAAGTCTTGGACAGTAAAAGGCTACGAGGTAGCTCGAAATCTTCCTTAATTAATTCCCATCTCGAGATGGAGCTCTTCAACGTTACGGGCCACAGCTGCACAAATCATAGTGTGAAGATGGATGGGATCACAGTTGAAACCATAACCACAGTGAAGACAAAACTTTCTAATGCTCCACATATTTCTTAAAAGCAAAATTCTGAACATGATATGTTCGAACTTTATGTTGTTTCCACATATTTTACTTGTATCAATATCAAGGTTGGGGACAGAAGACCAGAGATGTTGCCATCGTTTAGACAAAATGCTTGTGGACACAACCACTTCAAGGGGCAGAAATGAGAGGATGTGACAAAGAAGAGAGTCTGGAAGCTTGTTTATCATGTCCATATGGCTTCTTTGTGGCTTAGATTTTGGTTTTTTGTAAGTGGATTTGTAGGTGTGGGATGTTGTTCCTCTACGTTTTGGTTGATGGATGGGATATGGTGGTGGCTGGGAAAACAAAATGAAGTAAAAAAGAACATGTAATTACTAGGGTTTTTAGATGGGCTAGGCCAGGGACATCAAATAAAACCTAGGGATTATTAAGGAAAACTATCATGTATTTAACACATTTTGCAATTGACTACCCTCAACCATTTTTTTTTGAACTTTTGACTACCCTGAACTTTTAAGTTTTGATTGAAAGTCATGTAGAAAGTTTTTTCAGGAGTACTTCTAAAAGTCACGCGTAAGTACTATCATAAGCTTTTTCATGTCCTGTGGGTAAAGTTTCTTTGCAAATTGTTTGATTGGGAGAGTTGCGTGGGAGCTCTCCAAAAGGGCTTTGGGAACAATCGTGGGGAGGCCTCGCGGACTTTGCAGAAGACTTTAAAAAGTTCATTATAGAAACTAATGCTTGAGGTTCTGGGTGTTGTTCTTTCCCAACAAAGACATCTTATTGCTGTTTATCCCAAAAAAAATATCCCTAGGAATACATAAACAATCTGCATATCATATAACGGCTTTTTTGTCATGATAATTAGTTTGGAATGTGAATCTCATTCTCATTCTAAAAAATAATTAGTTGAAGTGCAAATTGCAATTTTCCAATATATGTTATTTTGTAGATATGAATATATGATGAGTGTGATAGATTGTTCTTGGAACAAAAGAAGAAAACTAATGCATTTACTTCTTAGACATAGTGATATTATATTAGATTACACAAGTTGAAGATCCAAGATAGACTTAACAGAGAAAAGAAAAACTATAGAGATGTTTGTCTTTCCAAATATACTAAAAAAGTTGTTCCTAAAAAATCAAGACTTAACCAGTAATGAAATATAATTATTCGGTCTCAACCTCTTGGTTTTTCAGATCATATCTTTTAAAACCAAGCTATTTCTCTGTCTTTGGTCTCCTAAAGTATTCCAATAGTTGATAGCTAATTTTTAGCTCTTTAGGCTCTGACTTAGAACAAATTGCTCTCAGCAAAAATTTTGCATCCCTTGTCGTACTTTGCTGTGTGGATAAAAAGGAATAAGGCTAACGGTCAAATAGGCT
>JAYMTF010002999.1:0-16393 GCA_036897485.1 Pelargonium nanum | reverse complement strand
GGATCGGATTCGAATTTATGTTTATAAATCCGAATTCGAAAACATAAATTCAAATCCGATACGAAATTTGAATCGTATAAATATGTATGTGTGTGTGTGTGTGTGAATTCTTATCTGAAACTGGTTTCAGATTTATTGTTTTTGTTTTTGTTTTTTTTCTATTGTTTCAAAATTTTCGGATATAAATATGCATTATTTGAAAAAAAAATATTAAAATCATAATAATGTTCCTCCTGAAAAATTATACGAAACCAAAAAAAAATTATCCCAATCGGACATCCGAGCACAAAGTTATGAATTTTTAAAGTTTAGATAGTAAAATAAAAAGTGAAGAAATGAGAATGGGAATCTCATTCCATCCAATATAGGTTGGAATCAAATTACTCATGGGTGAGGGAATGGGAATCGGAATGAAAATCGGAATGGAAATGAATGTGTTCTAATCCAAACACCATCAATGACAATCTCATTCTCATTCCCATTATTCATTCTCATTCCCAAACCAAAAATCATAAACCAAACGGTACCTAAAAGTAGATAATAAATAGAAAGAACTCACATATCACCCTTAAAAATGGCTAGTCTTAAAAATATAATGCCCACCAACCATACGTGTAGCTAGGAACAAACAATCTCATCGTTAGGATCATAATATAAGAACGAGATGCTTAATCAGTTCACTCTGGTGTTGCACCTCAAGCGAATGCTACTCCACAACAATTCTCCAGCAATCTCGGACCACCAAAAATTTAGACAACTCTCTCTAAAAGAAAATTGAACTCTCAAAATGTGTGGAGAAAACATTTAGATAACTCTCTCTAAAAGAAAATTGAACTCTCAAACTCAATGATTCGCTATAAAAAATCAAGAATAAATTGGTCAATTATGGTGACACATGGCTCGCCAGGACAGTCAATAAAAGTCAAATTGATGATCATGAAAGAGAAACCGGACACAAAATCAAGGCCCACAAAGGACCATTCGGGTCGAAATTAACACGAAAAGAAAGACTTCGGCCAAATGGTCGTTCAAGATCCCCAGACGGCCCTTCGCGAATGTCGCCCCGTGAAGTTCATGCAGATGGCAAATGGCGGATGGCGGATGGCGGATGGTCATCGCGGACAGCGGACGGTGGATGGTGAAGCATCCACGAATGGCAAGCATCCACGAATGGCGGACGGTGGATGGCTCATCCCACGGACGGTCATCCCATGGACGATGCATCCAAGGACGACTATCCACGGACGACGTCCCATGAAGCTTCCGCGGATGACCATGCATGAGACATCATCGATTGAAGGAGACCCTTGCCTTACTAGTGCACAGATCCATCAGGCTAGTAGAATGAGAACATACCAAAATGCTTGCAGGCCACACCTCGACATCAGCCAATCAGAAGACCCCATGTATCAAGTAAGCTTGAGGACTATAAAAGGAGTCTCAAGCCCACTGTAAAAAGGTCAGTCACTTTACTATTCACTACACATGCGCGATAATCCAAAAACTCTTTCAATTGTTCTTCGTGTGTTCATCGCATTTTTCGTACGTTCTTCATCATTTGAATGAGCTACGGAGATTCGATTCTCATTTTCATCATACTATTCTGTTTGTGTGGAGATCTTACTCTCACGCCAGAGGCGGTCCTCCGGACACACATCCGGGGCTCTACTTAACGGTGTGCTACATGCACAGGCTACTAGCAGGACTTGGAACTCAGTGATCCCCAACAGAAGATTTGAGACTAGACTTGAACTAAAATTAACTACGTGTGAAACCTTGACTAGTGGAGAAGAAGACTTAACCTTGACTAGTGGAGAAAAAGACTTGACCCTAACTATTGATAAGACTATACGGCACCGTTTCGAGACCTTGATTTTGACTTGAAAAAAATTGTCAAATCACTCACGTTATGGCAAAATTAGCCGGTTATTTGAATCTCATTTTATGTTACAAAGTTCAAAGTGATATGAAACCTTGGATTGTGTTAGAAAACTCAATGGTTATGCCCAAAAAGATATAATCTCTCAACCTGAGACATTTTTCTAAATGTCCATGCTTGAGCTGAGCCAAACAAGCATGAGTCATCTTGTCTGATCTCCTACTCTAATATTCATTAATAGTATTAGAAGTGCAATAGTATTTATACACTAATAACTCATTCTATTTAGCCAATGTCGTAGTTCATATTTTAATAATTGTATCATATTAATGAGATCAACATCAATAAAATCATCCATATATTTAATCATGTTAGGGCTTTTCACTATTGATTTCAAGCTTCCTAAATGTTCTAATAGCATAAATTATGTAGCCGAAGACTTCTAATTAGTGAACGTACCTTCTGGTTTGAACCATGAGTAAACTTTTAGGCTGTAATTTCAAAACCTATAAAAAAGAGCTTAAAAAATTATTTTGGGTTTTAAAACCATTTAAATTAGATGATTTAATAGAGAATGTGGACTAATTACTTCTTTACACCTAGCCATAAAGTCTAAACTTTATGTAAATTGTTGCTACCACTACAAAAAAAATTATAAGCAAGTGGTACCTTTATTAATAAACTCAATAAGGGAGAATAAAAGTACAAAAATCGAACCAAATAGGATAAGACGATCCAAAAAATAAAACAGAATCAGAGCGCCATTTAGAGAAAGATCCAGAAACTAGATCGGATCAAAACCCTCTAATATTTAGTGAGGATAGGGCGCCAAGGAGTGGGGTCACGAAATTGAGGCGCGACTTCGATTTCTCGAAGTCGATTAATGACCACGAGCTCGGAGCCTCTGGCCTGAATTCTGAGTTCTCTGCAAAATTCCCAAATCAGCGTAGCGGATCAGGTGGGTGAAGAGTAGCTATGATCGCCCTGGGCAAGTCACGACGGACTGCGCTTGTCGGTCTGAAGTTGTTTTTTAGGATGACGTTTAGGCCTAGAGAGCACAATTTACAAATGTTTGATCTTCAGAGAAGGGATGCGCAGAGAAGGTAGATGATGTTGTGAGAGAAAACCAGTTATCGTGGCCTCGAGGACTGAGCGGTTTCAATTTGATGGTTAGAAAACTGATTTGCAGCAACCAAGGAGAAAGGAGGAGCAGAAGTAGATTTTGCATGGGTTGCATGCGAAGGGATCATATTGTGGGACCCTTCTGGATCGGGTACCGGTCTAACCGTACTTGTAGAAAATGGATTAGCTGGTCGGTCTAAAACTAGTCTAACCGTGCTATCTGTGATGTTTGTTGCAACCTGAGGGCGATCATCATTTGAACTAGTTGGGCTACCCAACACCGAATTCGCCGAAACAGAAGGTGAAATCGATGAATCAGGACCAGAAACATGAAAAGAGAGTAAGTCTGAACTGGAGCATTCCCCTACAAGAGCCGAGTATGGCGATCTATCGACTCTGATCGGGACCACCTTTGAGACAAAGGACAAGCAGGTCGTATGAATCAAAAACTGAACTTGATCCAGATGTGATCCTGACCAAGAACTCGGATGATAAAAAACCAATTCACAAAATTGCTTGGAGATGCTATTGATGGCCTCCGAATTCCAAGCATGCATGAAATGGCAAGCCCCGAGCCGAAACCTAACAAAATATCCCCCTCGTTGCAGAAGATGACTCCAATCATTAAAACCGATGAACCATTGAGAGAGCCATTACCAATTGGAAGCTTTTAGAGCCTCAAGAGAATAAAGATCAGGAAAAGATAGGATAAAAACAAGGGGGCGAGAGAATGCAGCGAGATGTCAAGAACACCCTCAACAACAAACGTATGATGAAAAAACCTCCCTAAGACCGATTCCCTCGAAATAACTAGAATGCTTCATTTCAGCTTGTCTGTTAAATTTGTAGTGGCTTGTAATTGACATATTGTGGGGCGAACGTGTCTCGACTTCAAAGACCTGGCCTCGAGAGGGGAAAAAGAGTCAACGTGTTCCTGGGCTGAAACCCTAGCTCTCGATCCCACCAGATTGATGTGACCCAAAGGGGCCGAAACCAAAAATCTTTTACCGGTGCCCTTCGCCCAATCTACCAATAACCGATTATTTAGGAGCGAAGCACTATTAAGAATGTTGATCACTCTCGAAGTGTCCATGCGATTCCTCATGGTGAAAAAACCAAACCATTTCCCAGATGTATTAGGGTTTCTCGAGATGAAGCAGTCCAAAACAAATGCATGGTGTGAGAAGATAAACTCCAGCCACGGGGACGTGATGGTCGGAGGTAGATTGCCCACATATAGGACCACCTTCAGCGGGCAACACCCGGAGGATGAAATTGTATCGAACAGCGGCCTAGGGTTTCGACGACGCTCCATAGAAGAAAAAACCAATTCGCACAGAGTAGAGAGCGACTGCTCTCTAACAACTACATCGGTAGGCGAGAGGATCCCGCAAAAATCACGGGCAGCGGAGGACGGAGCTTGAGCTTTGTGACTCAGGCGGCGAACTATAGAGCAAGAGGATTGAAGCGAAGGAAAGAAATAAGAGGTGGAGAGAGAGCAGAGGCGAAAGTTCTGGTAGCAGAGCCGCCGGAAGAGGCTGTGAGGGGGAGGTCAGTACGACTGCCTAGGGTTTTTTTTCGAAAAAGAGAGAGCAGTACATGAGGTTACCTACAACTATAGAATAAAAATATGTGTATAAAAAATTAAATTAACATTTTTTTATCGATATGAACCTATAATATTATTTCAAATATGAGAATAACACTTCTGGGGATACCCAATTGAACATGACACGTTTGATAAAAAAACTGAAGACCTAATTAAAACATGGGTCACCCGATTTGCAGATCGACCTGCGAAACAAATCTCAACACTAAATAACTAGGCTGAAATAACCATAATATTATGAATAACCAAGTTGAAGATACGAGGGTGTTATGCATGGGAATGCAGAAGGGCAGGGATCGGAGAGTGTCGAGGTTGGTAGGTCAAAAAATGGACAAGTGGCGGGCCTCCAAGGGGGGTTCAGCAGAGAGCAATGAGTATGATAAGTTGGAACTGTCGCGGATTGGGCAACTCGCGTACAGTTCGGGTATTGACCGATTTAGTCAAGGAAAAGAAGCCCAATTTTGTGTTTTTGATAGAAACACAATGTGCACGATCAAGACTGGATGGTATTAAGGCAATATTGGGGATGGCGGGAATGTTTGTGGTAGATGCTGTAGGGTGAAGTGGAGGACTGGAAATGCTGTGGAAGGAGGTTGATGGAGTTGCGTTACTTGGGTACTCTAAAAATTATATTGATATTGAGGTGTGTTGGGGAGACGAGGGGAGGTGGCGTATCACTGGTTTTTACGGTGAACCAAATAGAAGTAGAAGAAGGGAGTCATGGGGTGTTCTACGCAGGTTGGCGGGTAAGTCGGTGTTACCATGGTTATGTATCGGCGACTTCAACGACATGATGTGGAGTGGTGAGAAACGGGGCGGTACACCCCAACCGCACTGGTTATTGGATGGATTTGCTAATGTTGTGGCCGAGTGTGGGTTATTTGATCTGGGAGCCCATGGGTATCCGTACACATGGCGTCGGAAGGTAGGGGATGTGGACGGAGTGGAGGAACGGCTGGACCGTGCATTGGCGTCTGGGGAGTGGATGACGAGGTTCCACAATTATAAAGTGATGAACCTCCCGTGGTCAACTTCTGATCATACGCCGGTATATGTGACATGGGTGGTGGAGGCTAAGAGGTATAGGGCTCGGAGATTTCGGTTTGAAAATTGCTGGATTGGGGAATTGGGTTGCAAGGAAACTATCAAGGACAGCTGGGAAGCTTGGGGCGGCTGTCCAATAACTTATAAAATTGAGCGATGTGGTAGGGCTCTTGGTGTGTGGGGGGCCGAAATTAAAGCAGATGATGAAAGAGGTGGGACATGCTCGGCGTAAATGGGAAGCAGGTGGGGGTGGTGGGTCGGAGGAGGATAGGGAAGATTATCTAATGGCTTTGTACAGGTATGAAAGATATTGGAAGCAGCGGGCGAAAACGTTTTGGCTCCGAGAAGGGGATTTGAACTCACGTTTCTTTCATGCTACAGCTTCGGGTAGGAAGAAGGCTAATCGAATTGATCGCCTAATGGATGCAGGAGGTGTATAGAGGAAGGAGGGAGAGGGGCTTGAGGAGGTGGCAGTTGATTATTTTCGGCAATTGTTCACATCCGAAGGTAGTACAGCGGAGCCGGTTTGTGAGTTGGTCGATAACAGGGTCACTGAGGCCTAGAATTTAATGCATACGGAGGATGTGACGGAAGAGGAGGTCAAAGCAGCAATCGACTCGATGCATCCGGATAAAGCTCCGGGACCGGACGGGATGAGTCCAGCATTCTTTCAGCAGTTTTGGGATGTAGTCGGGAAGGATGTCGTGCAGGTATGTAAGGAATTTTTTGAATTTAATACGATGCCTGCAGGCCTCAATGATACGCATATAGTCTTGATCCCTAAGAAGTCGAAGTCGTCGGTGATGGGTGACTTGAGACCAATTTCGTTGTGTAACATTGTATATAAGGTAATTGCGAAGGTACTTGCGAATAGATTGAAAGGGGTTTTGGAGGAGTGCGTCTCGGATTCGCAAAGCGCATTCGTGCCGGGTCGTTTAATTACCGACAATGTGGGAATCGCAGCGGAGGTGTTGCATTGGATGAAAAGAAAGTCGCAAGGTAAGTTTGGTATTATGGATTTGAAGTTGGATATGTCAAAAGCTTACGATCGGATTGAATGGGAGTTTGTGTTTCGGATGTTGCGGGCGATGAGATTTGATGAAAAATGGGTACAGTGGATTCGGATTTGCATTTCTACGATTCGGTACCGAGTGCTGATTGGAGGAGGGGTCTCGGATGTGATCGAACCAGGTCGTGGGTTGCGTCAAGGTGACCCGTTGTCACCGTACCTGTTTATACTTTGCGCGGAGGGGTTGTCGGTTTCGCTAAGGAGGAAGGTTGAGCAGGGGCTGATTCATGGTTGTAAATATCGAGAAGTGCTCCGGATATTTCACACTTATTTTTCGCGGATGATAGCTTCGTGTTTTGTCGGGCGACGAAGGGGGAGGCGGAGCAGGTTCGGGATGCTTTGCGAATCATTGAGTTAGCATCCGGCCAATGTGTGGACTATATGAAATCAACTGTTGTGTTTAGCAAAAATACTTCTAATGATTGCAGGAGGGAGGTTTGTGAAATGTTGGAGGTAAGGGACGAAGGATCGATCAGCAGCTACTTGGGGATGTCGGCCGAAGTAGGGAGGAATAAGGGGGAGGTGTTTCGGTTCATTAAGGATCGAGTGGCTCAACGGATGATGGGGTGGAGTAGGCGATTTTTGTCGAGAGCAGGAAAAGAGATCCTAATTAAAACAGTGGTGCAAGCTCTACCCAATTATATAATGAACATGTATCATCTCCCGGTTGAGCTATGTGCGGATTTGGAAAAGATGATGAATTCTTTTTGGTGGGGCTCGGGGGGAGGTCGGAAAAAATCAATACATTGGTGTGCGTGGGATGGTTTGTGTAGAAGTAAAGGAGCGGGCGGCCTCAGAGTTAAGAAACTCCGAGAGTTCAACATGGCGATGTTGGGGAAGCAAGGGTGGCGGGTTCTTGATAAACTGGACGGGTTATATGCACGAGTGTTGAAGGCGAGGTATTTCCCGAGATGTTCTTTTCTTGATGCTTCGCTCGGGTCGAACCCGAGTTTTATATGGCGGAGCATTAGGTCGGCGCAACTATTGTTGAGATCGGGATGCTTCATGCGAGTGGGCAATGGCGAGAACGTTTATATTTTTTCTGACCCGTGGTTGATGAATGAGGGCATTATGAGAATTGACTCGAGAGCTCCGGCGGAATGGGAGGAGGCGGTGGTGAGTGACCTGTTTGAGGATGACAGGAGGGTATGGGATGTGGACAAAGTGAGGAGTTTGCTATCACCGGAGGAGGCTAGGGTGATTTTCTGTATCACTCCTAGTTATGGGGATGTGAAGGATAGATGGGCATGGATGTGGGAGAAGGATGGATCATATTCGGTGCGCAGTGCCTATCGAACGTTAAGAAAGGAAGCGGAGGCTGGAGTTGGGGTGGAGGACCGGCGGTTCTGGAAGTCGATATGGGCTTTGTCTTGCCCATCGAAGGCCAAGGGGTTGGTATGGAGCGCGTGCAGGTGGTTCATGCCGACAGGTGACAGACTGATGGCGCAGAGAGTGGAGGTGGCGGGAACGTGCATAGCATGTAATGGGGTAATGGAGTCTATTGAGCATGCATTGGTTCTATGTCCGATAGCTGAACAGTGCTGGGATGCGATAGGAGTCCCGTTTCAGTGGAGATCGGAGTGGTGTTTTGCGGACTGGTGGTGGGAGGTGATGAAAAGTCAGGGGAGGGAGAAGGGGGGTTGGTGGTTGTGATTTGTTGGATGCTATGAAGAGGAATGAACGATTGGCTGTGGAATGACAGGAAGTAATCGGCGGTGAAGGTGGTGGCGCATGCGAAGGAGCTGCAGGAAGGGGGGCTGGAGGCTAGGGGAAGGCGTGGGGTATGGGAGGTCAGTGTTGAGCGGGCGATGTTGAAAAAGTGGCAGAAGCCGGCAGCCGGGGTGGTGAAGGTTAATTGTGATGTTGCGTGTTTTCCGGCGGCTGGCAGAACGGGGATAGGATGGGTTGGTCGGAATGAGAAAGGGACTTGTCTGGGGGCTGGAGTTATGGCGAGGGAGGTGGCAATGGATCCAAGGGAAGCTGAGGGGTTAGGGAGGCCATGAGGTGGGCGGCGGCGAAAGGATGGAGGAAGGTGGTGATGGAGACGGATGCGCAATCTGTGGTTCAGGCGCTGTTGAAGCAGAAGAGGGAAGCGGGAAGAGTAGGAGTATTGATAGATGATTGTTTAACACTATGTGGCTGTTTTGAAAGTGTTGGTTTTTCTTATGTATCGCGCTCTATGAATACGGTGGCTCACGAATTGTCGAGGGTTCCAGATTCTATGTCTGAGCTTAGGGAGTTTGATGAGGGTACTATCCTGGATTTTATTTTGTCTCTAATTGTTCATGATGCTTTACAATAAATAAAAGTATTAGATTTCGAAAAAAAAAGTTGAAGATATTGAAAACCTCTCATTTAGCCATAATTGTCTCAATTACTAACCGAGAGTCTGACTCGAGTAAAACCTGACTCCACCCTTCATCCTGAATTAAATTAGCATTGTTATATTATTAATTGGATAAAATTCAAACTTTTAATTCAAATAAGCATATTTCTCGGGTCCATCAAATACAATACAATTCGAACAATGTGTTGTTAAAAGAATTTGATTGACAAAATCCAAAATTGATGGTATTAAATCATAACAAATATTTGTCATATTTAATTTGGAATGCAGATGAATTCGGATTCACATATTATTGCTGAAATACTTGTGGTTTACCAATAAAAGTCTCCCTTCAATGTAAAATGTTTCTACAATTATGGAATTAAAATATGAAGTATTAAATTAAGATATTGATATTATGAATTGGATTAAGATATCTGAGTCAACGGATCAGAAATTACAAAATGATAGTTGCAAGCGCGTCCAGTACACACAGATGAGTCCCGACCGTATGGGAGAGACAATGAACGGAGCCGCAAAACAGTCCACATTCAGTTCAAGCTCAAACCAGGCAACGTGGGTCCTATAATTCTCATTTGTCACAGTCTCAGAGAAGACTTTGATCCCAAGTCTTGGCTGCTACATTTGACTTTTCTCCTATGACACGTGCTCCACCTCACCTTTACGTCTTCGTCTCTCAACTCTCAACAATACACTAAACTTTAACGTTTCATTCATATTCCAATATATCATCACCACACAATCACAGATTGTGATACTAACGTTTAAATTTGTTTTCAGACAATTTCCCAGTACTTAACTTCCTGGTCGAATTCAAACCTTTGAATCTATTAATGTCCAAACACAAAACGATAAATGTAATAATTTCAAATAAATAATAGAACTAATTAATGTTCGTGTTTGTGTCCATTTATGATAGTTAGTTCCAAGGCAACGAAACTCTAAGCAGAGCTTTTTCGGAGAGACGAGAGAGTGTTCAAGTTTTTGGCGATTCAGTGAACCTGGACGCAATACCGTCTCGGAAACATTAGAGCCATCGAGTGTGGCGATCGGTAAAAGGTTAGGTTCCATCTGATGTTTTTGTTCTGTAAAATCACCTTTTTAGATGTATAAAAATCTCTCCTTTTTCTCCTCTTTTGTTTATAAAATTTGTTCTTTTTTGTGTTTTGATCTCTCTCCACCAAAAGCTAAAAGTAAGTGGATTTGTGAGGTCGACGAAGACTCTTCCAAATTGCTCCATCTCCACTATCAACGGCTTGCAACACACTGAATTGTTCAGAGGTAGACCACACACATGTCCTTTTTTTTTTTAATTTGGAAGTGCATAATCAGGAAAATTCCAAAGGACCCATTTTTAGTAAAGCTGATTTGTTATCTGGGTTGTGGTTCTTTTGGCCATCCTTCAATGATTTATGTGAGTTTGAGCTGTAGGTTTTTCATTTTTTTATGAGCAATGTGGGTGGTGGAATCTAGGGTTGATGTAATGTTCAAGTGTTTAATACTATAATAAAATAATGATCAAATAGTTGATTTTTATGTGGGGTTTGTTTATTTAGTCAAAGTTGGCTTTTAGGGTTTTCTAAAGGGGATCATTGCTTTCCCTCTTCTTCTTTTTCTGATGGTTGAAATCAATTTTCCTTTTTGTTACTCTGTTTTTGCTTTGTTACATGGAAAAATACTATTTTTTTTTGTTTTTGCTTGAGAATTGTGACAACAATGGAATTGAAGTGAACTTTCTTGTTCATTCAACTTGAAGGCATTGTACACCATCATGATCATGAGTAAACAGTTAAAGGAAAAAACTTAGAGAAGAGAAAGAGAAATGGAAAGAGTATTTTTTAGATGTAAGCTTCATAGTTGCTAGCTCTAGCTGGTGCCACTTGTTTCTCTAGGTCAACATCTATTACACTTATCCAATTTTCTCCATTAACAATACAATTATGCAACAGATGATCATGAGTAACTGAGTTTTAAATAATCATCAATAACCTGAGTTTTAAATTAGTTTGACTTGTATAATTGTATATAACATGTAAGCGATCCAGATTCATTAATCCGAAGTGTTGTTAGTAATTCCCTCCCTCAGATACACAAGTTTGACTTGAAACCTCTTGGTACCTATATAACAGCTTTCAAGGCTCCTTCTTTTTCTCAAGCCTTCGGAAGAGCATTAATCGACCAAACTTAATCATTTTCACTAGCTTCTGCCTTTTGCGCTTTGTTTTGGTTAGAAACGATTCTTTTAACTGTAAATATTAGCATAATGATACCTCTATTGCTTTAGTTGTTTACGTTTGTTTCTGGTTTCAGTGATATATGTGCACTGAACCATCAATATTAGAATCACATTTCAGTGCTTTTCGTACGTCTCTTTTCAGTCTTGATTCCTTGAAATATTTCTTCTTATCTTAACGTTATGAATGTTGCTAAAGAAAAGAACTATAAGATTTGAATTTAGCGTATGTCCTATGGTCACAATTACTCCACATGGTTTAGTGTAACATTTCAAGCTTTTGTTTGTTTCCCTCTTTCTGATCATTGTAATATAATCCTTAAACCCTTTTGGCAATACAGGTAAACTAAGACACTATGCCTTCAGTGGCTCATTCAACTGATGCAGAGCCTGAGGCAAATGAAACAGATATTAGAAGTCAGTCCTCCCGCCGACAGGCCCAAAACACGCCATACATGCACAAGGTGGGAGTTCCCCCCAAGCAAAACCTCTTTAAGGAAATCTCGAGCACCGTGAAGGAGACATTCTTTGCGGATGAACCTTTACGCCACTTCAAAGATCAAACAAGGTCTCGGAAGCTCATCCTTGGCGTGCAAGCTGTTTTCCCCATTCTCGAATGGGGGAGAGATTATAATCTGAAAAAACTTAGAGGTGATATCATTGCTGGACTAACTATTGCTAGTCTCTGCATTCCCCAGGTAAACTCAATGCTAAAAGACTCACTGACAGGGTGACACCCGTAGTTTTTCTTATTCAGATGAGTCTAATTCTTTGTTGAACATACAAACAGGATATTGGTTATGCAAAGCTCGCAAACTTGGATCCTCAATATGGACTATGTGAGTTTATGGTTAACAAAAACATTTTTAGTTTTTTTCCCGGTCAGGCCTTCCTCTTGGATGTTACCTTCAGGCTCATGTTATATTGTTCTAAACTCTTGCAGACTCCAGTTTTGTTCCTCCATTAATTTACGCCTTCATGGGTAGTTCAAGAGATATAGCTATAGGACCAGTCGCGGTGGTGTCTCTGTTGCTGGGAACCCTGCTTCAAAGTGAGATTGATCACACAACCCATCCAGAGGAATATCGGCGTCTTGCTTTTACAGCCACTTTCTTTGCCGGGATTACTCAGGTCACCCTTGGGTTTTTCAGGTGATTAAGAACCTTTTATTGTAGAGGAATCACATCTTACAGAACTGTAAATATAATTTCAGAGCTTTTGGATTAATGGATTGCACAGGCTTGTCTTAATAGTAGTTTGGATCTGTTTTCAGGTTGGGCTTCTTGATTGATTTCTTATCACATGCTGCGATTGTTGGTTTCATGGGTGGAGCTGCCATTACAATTTCCCTCCAACAGCTTAAGGGTTTTCTTGGTATAAAGACATTTACAAAGAAAACTGATATTATTTCTGTAATGCATTCAGTATGGGGCTCAGTCCATCATGGAGTAAGCTCTCTCATGCCTCTCCTTCGTTTGCTTCTTGTTTGTTGTAACATAATGTCTACGGTCAAATTCAAATCTTCAAGTTGACTCCAAATTATTTGAATCTCACATTAATGATCATGTGCAGTGGAACTGGCAAACTATAGTCATTGGAGCAAGCTTTTTGACATTTCTTATGATCGCTAAATACATTGTAAGGACATGTAGTTCTAATACTCTTCATATAGTGTTAGCTATGTTTGTAAATTTATTCACGACCTCACATGATTTGACAAACAGGGTAAGAGGAACAAGAAATTTTTCTGGGTTCCAGCAATCGCTCCTCTGATCTCCGTCATTTTATCCACCTTTTTTGTGTATATAACCCGTGCAGACAAGGATGGTGTTCAAATTGTAAGTACTTTATGACCATCATGTCAATCTATTCGTTGCATTTGCTATGATTATGGTAATGCAATAACCAGGTTATTGTAGTAAGGACAGAAAGTATATATATAATCTGGCAGAGTAACAATTTTCTTGTTGTGTGTAGGTGAAAAATATCAAGCAAGGAATCAATCCCTCATCAGTGGACCAAATATTTTTCAGTGGCGATTATCTGCTAAAGGGTGTTAAGATTGGGATCGTGGCTGGTATGATAGCTCTCACGGTAAGTCAAGTCCGAAACTTCATATAGTTTGCCTGTTCTCAAGTATAATTTAATTTGATCTTTGGACATATTGACAGGAAGCTGTAGCTATTGGAAGAACATTCGCTTCTATGAAAGATTACCAACTCGATGGAAATAAGGAAATGGTGGCACTAGGAGCTATGAATGTTGTTGGTTCCATGACTTCCTGCTATGTTGCAACAGGTCAGAAGAACAAAAACAAAGAATTGAATAAAAGAAACAGAATTTTCATTTCGCAATTGATATGGCTAAAGAAAGTGAGTCTGTGTTGGAGAAATCATCGTCTAGTCACTGATTGATTCTGTTTATCTTTTTTAGGCTCATTCTCGCGCTCAGCTGTTAATTACATGGCTGGATGCCATACTGCAGTTTCTAACATAGTTATGTCCTTTGTCGTGTTCTTAACCTTGGAGTTCATCACACCTCTTTTTAAGTACACCCCAAACGCCATCCTTGCTGCCATCATTATATCCGCGGTTCTTGGCCTCATAGACTATGAGGCAGCACTTTTGATATGGAAGATTGATAAATTTGATTTTGTGGCTTGTATGGGAGCCTTTTTTGGTGTTGTTTTTGCTTCTGTTGAAATAGGTCTCTTGATTGCGGTAAGATTTATATAATCTTCTAGCTATCATGAATTCCTAAAAGTTGTAACGGGAGTGACCTATTCTAACTTGTTTTCTTATGCATGTACTTATGCTAGGTGACCATTTCCTTTGCAAAAATACTCTTGCAAGTTACAAGGCCGAGGACTGCAATTCTTGGGAAGCTCCCTAGGACAACTGTGTACAGAAACATCCAACAATACCCAGAAGCAACTAGCGTTCCCGGTGTTTTGATTGTGCGAGTTGATTCTGCAATCTACTTTTCGAATTCCAATTACATCAAGGACAGGTATTATAGATGCTCTTTGTCCATTCTGTTATATTCAATGGATTTTAGTCCAATAAAACAGTTCTATGCAAGCAATTTCTAACAATTACTTAAGTTTCATCAGTATATTATGTTTAGATTTAAGGGAATTATGATGAACAATAGATGACATATAGGATGAACCTCAAAGACTATAACTAATTGTAATTAGTAACTAATGGTAATGCATTTTAGACGAAGAATTGTTTAGTTTCTATGACGGAACCTGTCAGATTTCAAATATGGCCTGTGAAACTGAATCCTAACCTGTCTTGCAGGATTTTGAGGTGGTTGACAGATCAAGAAGAAGGAGCTAAAGCCTCATATCAACCAAGAATCCAGTTCTTGATAGTTGAGATGTCGCGTAAGCAGTTTTCGACTAAATCAAAGCCTTAAACCCGATTTTCTATATGCAAACTTGTCTAATATGTTATGTTTGTTGCAGCCGTTACTGACATAGACACCAGTGGCATCCATGCCTTGGAAGAGTTGCTGCGTAGTCTCCAGAAGAGAGACATTCAGGTAAAATTCACACTAATTCATCATCACCTTAAAACAAAATGTGAAATTTACCTTAAAAAGACTTGCAAATGCAACAGCTTATCCTGGCAAATCCCGGTCCAGTGGTGATAGACAAGCTCCACGCGTCCCAGTTTAACGACCTGATTGGCGATGACAAGATCTTCCTGTCCGTTGGAGATGCCGTGTCATCATGTTCTCCAAAGTTGGTGGAAGAGCCCTGAGATCTGTTCTGTTGAGTGTGTTCATGTGTGTGTGTTACAGTGAGAAGAAGGAGAGCAAATGAGAAGGTTGTGGCTGATGGATGGATCCTTATAGTGGAGTGGAGTGGATTGGCATGAGATCCTAAAATCCAAAAGAAAATAAAAAAGAGCACAACATGATTGAATTTAATTGTTGATAAGGTTGTGAGTTTTAAATTACGGAAATGTCCATACTCATCTTGTAGAGTACTTGCAACATTGTAATCAATATGTGTTATTCATATTTTGCTAGAAAATTTATAATACTTACTGGCGTTTTTGTTGAAAATAGAGTTGATATTACGTATAAGTATAATTTTTAAGCCAATTGAGATTGAGAATTCTATAGAGAAGTGAAGTTTGTGAAAGGAGATAAAAGGGGATGCATGTGGACGCAAAGGAAGCCACGTTCATCCATGCATTTATTTAATTTTGTTCTATCATAGTAAGACAAAGCACTTTCTTTGTTTAATTCAATTCATTATTGCATTTTATGATAATATTCTTAAATGTATTATCATCTCTAACATATTGTGTTACCAAACAAATAAATAAATTAAAAGATAATGTTATAAATTCTTTTATTATGATTTCTCTATTCAGATGAGAGGACATACAACAACTCTTCATTTTAATTAAGGTATAGTTGTGGAAGAGATAACTTCAAAAATTAAGTCCTTTTTAGTTGTAATATATTTTTCAGTTCTTCAAAATATAAAATTTATTAGTAAGAGTTGTACTCTCGTGAAATTTATTAATTTAAAATTTGAAGCATTTTTATTACTTCTAACTTTCTTTAATATTCTTTCATCGTCCCCTTCCTTTTTTTTTTTTTACATATAATCGCTCAATAATTTCAGTTTTTGAAAGAATAATCACTCAACTCACTCTATCGTATCCACATTTTCGGTAAAGGATTTTATACACAACCGTTACCTCAAATTACCATTACCTCACCATTTTTAAATTTTACTATCTTTTACTTAATTTTATGTGATTAATTTTTCATAGTCCATTTAATCATGTATACTTGATAATTTGAATTTACTAGTTACTAGTGAACATATGAAGTTTGGATTTGAACTTTTAATTAGATAGAAGTTTATTGGGGTGTAATATAATTAACTTTGAGTTCCAAGATAATATGTTAAAACTATAAATAAATTTCCTTACTCTTTTATTAATAGTTTTTATTTATTTTGTTTCTTAATTCGTAATTGAATAATTTTCTCGATTCAAGTATGATTATACACAAAAAATCAGAAATAAAACAACCAATGACGAGGCGACACGTGGCTCACC
>JAYMTF010002998.1:0-16394 GCA_036897485.1 Pelargonium nanum | reverse complement strand
ACCACCCATTACTCGCCGCCGACCCCACCACCTCCGATTCCAAATCCAAGTTTCACTCCGATTCGAAATCGAAACACCTAAGAGTCCAGCACAGAGGGTCGAGATATGGCCTAGATCTGGCCGGCGGCGGTGTTGGAGGGAGGAGAGAAGGAGAAGGGAGGACGGAGGGTCGAGATATGGCCCAGATCTGGCGGAGGAGAACGGCGGGCGAGATCTGGCCGGTGAGCTCCACGTCCTCTACCACATTTTGTTTTGTATTATTTTTTTATTAACCTTGTTCCACATCATATGACAAATTAGAAAAAAATAAAACAAAAAAATTCCAGCAAGACACTAACTAACGGATTCCGTCAAGCTATTTGACGAAATGTCCTTCCGTCAACCACTTTCTCGAGAACTTTGAACTAAAGTCAAACACTTGGTTGAACTTTGGACTACACTTTATCATTTGATAGTTCAAGGAGCAAATTGGAACGTTCTGGATACTAAAGTAACTATTTTGAACCTTAATCCTTTAGTTTTAAGTCTCGTATCACCAACCATTATTATAGGAGTAAGCGGTTAAGACACTTGTTCCCTTAAGGTCTTAAATTTGAATTATATACAAAGTGTTTATTGATATTGTCTAAAAAAAAAAAGTTATATCATGATGCTTTGGTGCTTATTATAAACGATTTTTTCTTCAATTTTTAGGTGATTTGGTGTATAAATGAGTTAGGATGTTCAGAAAATATCGATAATCCACCAACTCCCTAATTCAAACCGCACTCGCATCATTAAAAAACTGCCTAATTAAAATCATAAGAGACACCATTATGTTCCACTTAACATTTTTTTTGGCCATATATAGGTTAGTTTTGGATGGCTAAAATGATTTGTATTTTCTTAAACTTCATAAATGAAATATAAAAAATTATTCAAGTTTTAATTAAGTTTTGATGAATAAATTCGTTTTGGACCAAGATTCATCTGCGGGTTGCACGTAATCCGTCAAACCGTCTGTAACCTGCAATTCACAAACCATTCCAAAATATTTTACTCATGGGCGGCGATTCATGGATAGCACTACAACTCGTAATGAGCGAGTTGGGTTGCTTATTTCCATAAACAATTAGATAACCTGCGCATAAACACCCTATAAATGAGCTGTCAATGAGTGGATGTATAAGATATGATCAACGATAAGATTGCTACTGTTACTGCTAGCTAGTTGCTTATATAAGCCATTGACAATATTGTCTTCTCATGCTACTTGTAAGATATATATATTCCAACCATATCTGTCGATTTATCTATCTTGATATATGTCACTATAGATGTGTGATAATTTAATATATATTATAGACATTATATTATACACCTATATAGGATATATCTATGACATGTATTCCACCACATTAATTTTTATCAAACGTGATGATGTCACACATAAATTATATTAGCATCGATAAGTAATAACTTGTTTGTTAGTGTTGGTACGTATTATTCTATCCATATGATTCTATCAAATTCGGATCCCTTAATTTAGGTCCGGAGAAATGAATATATTCAAATAATTGAAGTTACGAAAATGTGCATATATAGAAAAATTGTTGGCCAGTATATTTTAATATTTGATAATATTATATTCATCTAATTAACTATTTTGTTTCATTTGCTAACAAATGTTTAGATGGATATTGAAAATGATATGACATATTAAACAATATTATTCACATGTATCAACTATGATATGGTTAATTTATAGCTTCTAGTTTTAAAGGTACAAAAGTTCAATTTGATTTACCCGATGCTAAAACTATATATGTAATTTGAATTGGACCACATACTTGGTTCAAGCTGATTTTATATTACTGAAAAGTTATAAACTTTTTCAAATTAGGTAAAGTGAAACATACAACTCATCCAACATATGCACGTAAAGTAACTTATGTTAGTAGTTCAATAACTATAGGAAAGAAAAAAAGTTAAATGATTTTGTTTCTATTGTAGTTATGTAATTAGAGTTTTGTCTTATTTGAGTCTTTGTAAACTGCTCTTTTAATTACTTAAACTCACTCAATCGATTGAATCTGGTTTTTAAGTGGCACATCAGCATTTATTGAAACGTCATCACGTCACGTCAGATATGTAGTCCGTGTGTGCATACCACCACAGACAAAACGTTGTGTTTCATAAATCAAGAAAACAAATGTAATATTAATTTGAACTCAAAATCCGTTGATAGTTCACACCAAAAGATAGTTTACTTTTTTATCAGCAAGCATAGAAAGCAAGGCTCGAATATGAAATTTCAAAAAAGACAAGCGCTTAAGTCACTTCTCCCAATGATGGTTGTTATCTTGTAATCTGATCATAAATTAGAGAAAAAAATAAATTTCTTGTTTGTATCTTTAGATCAAGAAAACAATACATTGAATCAATGTGAACATGGTCACCCGAAAAGCATGAGCAAATTGTGTGAAAAACAAATCCAGCTAAACCTAGTGACATATAAAGACAAGTCCGAGAAGTGAAAGAGACAGAAAATATGTGCACAAATGGTGGATTGCTGTTGATTTTTGATTATCATCTGCATGCATGAATCCAACACAGTCACGTTTCTTTGGCCATCTGCTGGTAACGTGTAGCTTCTTGATGATGGTTTGTGTGTACGTGGCTCCCACTTTTTTATTTATAATTATAGCTTTCACATGAAAATCTGGCCGTCCACTTACTCTATAAATACCACCTCCACTCTCTCACTTTCTCTTCCATCTTCATCTTCGCACTCCATATTCGATCATTGTACATATATTGCGCTGCATTTGCATGGAAAAATGGCTTGCTTAATTTTCTGCAACAATATCAAGGTTAGTGCAACAAAATATATATCTTCATGTTTCTGCAACAATCTTGTCTATCAGACTTCGTGGTTAATTTTGTTTGTGTTCTTTTGTTTTCTGTATTGTCTTTGTTGGGCTTTGTTTCTCTGTATAAGCTTGATGAGAAAAGTATGAAATATTAGGTGGGTAGGTGGTACAATGATTTTATAATAGGAGCACGCATAATATTTATGAGATTGTACGTACTATATTTGGAATATTCATGCTATTTGTGTGACACTGTTGAAATGGAAATTTGTATGGCTTCCATATATTTAAATCATTTGTGTAAGTATGAGACTGAGTGATATTTAAACCCATCCTTGATGCATGTGCAACTCTTGCACATCCTTGATACACCCTTGTTATATCGCTCAATTTGAACGTACTTAAGAATCTCATGGTTGATCACGAGCTTCTTATATGGTTCTAATTTTATATATATCATTTTTCGAATAATTAATCAAACACACTATAATTATGATTTGAGTAAAAACACAAGTATGAGTTAGCTTAACATGTGCAACTCTTGTACATGTTAAGAAGGAGTATTGAAATTCAAATTTTCTATTATTTTATTATTTGTTCACTAATTTCAATACACTTTATGTTTTTAATAAACGATAAATAATATAAAAATATAAAACACGATTCTCAATACAAAAATGTGTAATCATTGAACTATCATTACTCGACTATTGTATATATAAAAGAAGTTTCTTAACTTGTGTTAGAAAAATACTTTTGCAAAATTGAAATTTGTATATTGTTTTGTAATTAACACTTGTTAATTTTCATTTACATTATATATATGTGTAATACTTACCCTATCTTTTGACTATATATGTTATGTTTGTGGCACAAGTACACTTACACTTATTCAATCATTATCTTTATTCTATATATTCTGTACGAGTACTAGTGATAGAGCTTATATTTTGTGTTCTAGAGATTTATTTATAAGTTTGGAGTTTTGTTAAAATTGCTACCAAAACTTTTATACATATAGTATTAAAAAAATGTAC
Source organism: Pelargonium nanum (assembly GCA_036897485.1). Lineage (NCBI taxonomy): Eukaryota > Viridiplantae > Streptophyta > Magnoliopsida > Geraniales > Geraniaceae > Pelargonium > Pelargonium nanum. The sequence continues at coordinate 12,505 of JAYMTF010002998.1, read as the reverse complement.
AAAGAAAAGGTCAAATCAAAGATTATGCTGCCGTTGTGAATCTTACCAAACTCCCTTTTCTAAGGCCAAAATCCAGCAGATAAATAACTTCTTGTTTTTTGGTTTTCTTCTTGTTTTTGTTTTCAATCATCATTGGATTGTAAATTGTAAGATAGAGCATAACATTTGTTGATCACTGATCAGGACATATTGCATGTTTATATACATGTCAGCTAATTTTCCATGGTACTAATCAACAATACTCAAGCCTTAGCTGGTACTAATTTCCCATGTTTATATATATATATATAATATACGTTTAGTAATTGATTCCTTGTAATTCATCCAGGAAAACACAGAGAACAATCCTAAGAAGAGCCAGGAGGTTTGTACTCTTGATGGATCGGTGGATCGGCACGGACAACCTGCTATCAGAGGGAGAAGTGGAACATGGGTTTCTGGGATTCTCATCCTAGGTATGTTTGATTCATTCTCTCAACATTTTATTTTAAAATTTTGAGCTCAAACCTGAAACCTCAAGGGGACCAAGCGCCTTAAACTGCTTGTCCCAATGGTCAACATATGACATGATTAGATCATAGCATTTAAGTTGGCCTAATATATATATATTGTGATGTTGAAATGTGTTTTCAGTGAATCAAGGGCTGGCCACATTGGCCTTTTTTGGAGTGGGAGTGAACCTGGTTTTGTTCTTGACAAGAGTGTTGGGTCAAAGCAATGCTGATGCTGCTAACAATGTCAGCAAATGGACAGGAACTGTGTACTTGTGCTCTCTTGTTGGTGCTTTCCTCAGTGACTCCTACTGGGGAAGATACAAGACTTGTGCCATCTTTCAGGCCATCTTTGTCATTGTAAGCTAAACTGATCGCATTTCATTTCATTTTTTTTATCAGCAAGCGTAACAACCGAGACTTGAACCTGATCACATTTTATTTCATGTATATGAGTTCTCTCCATTTTACTAAATTAAATTACAAATTCAGGGTCTGGTGTCATTGTCACTATCATCATACATATTCTTGCTGGAGCCTAAAGGCTGTGGCGACGAGCATACGCCATGTGCACAGCATTCGGGGTGGGAGATAGGGTTGTTTTACCTTTCTGTGTACATGGTTGCCCTAGGAAATGGAGGGTACCAACCCAACATTGCAACATTTGGTGCTGATCAGTTTGATGAGGAGGACCCTAAAGAAGGGCACTCAAAAGTGTCCTTCTTTAGTTACTTCTACTTGGCTTTGAACCTAGGCTCCCTCTTCTCAAACACCATATTGGGCTACTTTGAGAACAAAGGAATGTGGACTCTAGGCTTCTTGGCATCTGCAGGCTCAGCTACCCTAGCTTTGATCTTGTTCCTCTCCGGGACCCCTAGATTCCGCCACTTCCGGCCTCAAGGTAACCCCTTTTCGAGGTTTTGCCAGGTGGTTGTTGCAGCTACAAGGAAATGGAAGGTTCATATAGAATCTCTCTATGAGGAGGATGTGGAAGAGAGCTCCAAAAATGGGGGAAGAAAGATACTCCACACTCAAGGATTCAGGTAAGTTCACATTCTTGGACATTTTCGATTCTTTAGAATAAAAAGGGCGGATCAGTGCAGGAGGGAGGTTCCCACCATCCTTAGGCCTCAAGAGTCGAGAGGATCAATGCACAAAGCTCCCGCTATATTGTAAAGTCAGGGTATGATCATTTATGTATGCAGTCTTACCCTGTTTTGGCATAGAGATTGCTTTTCTGACTTGACCCCATGACACGACCTCAAGTCACTAGGCACTTTCCCTCTTGTGTGTCTGATTGCTACAATATTTCAGTTTCCAATGATACCCGTTTTTGGATTTTGACAGATTCTTAGATAGAGCTGCAGCGGTAACAGATTTAGACATAACCCGAAAGGACATGGCATTGGAAAATCCTAACCCGTGGCATCTTTGCACGGTGACACAAGTCGAAGAGGTGAAATGCATACTTAGGCTCCTCCCCATATGGCTATGCACAATAATCTACTCAGTAGTTTTCACCCAAATGGCATCCCTTTTTGTTGAACAAGGCGCCGCCATGGAAACTAGCCTCGGGGGATTCAACATCCCCCCGGCAAGCATGTCTAGCTTCGACATCCTCAGCGTGGCAGCTTTTATCTTCATTTACCGGAGAATCATCGATCCCATTGCTGGAAGGATAAGCAAGAACTCGAGGGGGCTCACCGAGCTCCAGAGGATGGGAATTGGTCTTGTCATTGCCACAATGGCAATGGTATCTGCAGGAGTTGTGGAGTACTTCAGGTTGAAGTATGCGGATCAAGATTGCAACGATTGTGACTCGAGCTCACTAAGCATTTTCTGGCAAATTCCTCAGTATATGCTAATTGGGGCATCCGAGGTTTTCATGTATGTTGGTCAGCTAGAGTTCTTTAACGGGCAGGCGCCGGATGGGCTCAGGAGCTTTGGGAGTGCACTGTGCATGACATCTATGTCACTAGGAAACTATGTTAGCAGCGTTTTAGTAACGATCGTAATGAAAGTTACTGCCCGGGATGGGAAGCCGGGATGGATTCCTAGCAACCTTAACGAGGGACATCTTGACCGGTTTTACTTCCTATTGGCTGCTCTCACAGCATTGGATCTTGTGGTCTACATTTGGTGTGCAAAGTGGTACAAGTACACCAAATTTGAAGGAAGGGTTGGGGACAGTAAAGACAGTGAGATTGACACACTTAGAGTTTAAGGTACAACTTATGAGCATGGTTTTGGTTTTGGGATAGTTGTAATAAATAATGGGATCAGGAGAGGTTAAGTTTTGGGCTATGAAACTGGGGAATTGAAGTAATGTGTTTCTTCATTTCTCTAGTTGAGCACAAGTTGCTGTAATTAGTAGCTATAGCCTATAGCTGCTGTAGTTTGATCTTTGTAAATACCTTATTTTGTGTTTCTTGTAGTTTTGGCATTTCTGCAAAGATTTTGTAGTGATGAAACCATTTACTAAGAAGACTATTTCTTAGGTTTTTGTGTATGTTGGCTCTACTCATTGGCTCTTCTCTTGAGGTCTCAGGTTCAACATTGGTTGTTTGCTTGTAAATAATATACATATATAGTTCAACATTGGTTGTTACGCTTGCTTGTAAATAATATACATATATAGACTCACACTAGATTCTTCATCACAAGATCAAAACATACAGCATTACACAATGCATAAATCTTCTCTCTGCACAGCCACATATCTTTCAAGACAAATCATAGAGATGAACTCAAGTTCTCAAAACTCCAAGGGATCAACATTTTCTTATTCACATCAACAAATTTGAACACTATACAAGACAAACACATTAGACAAATCTTGAAAATATTAGGAAGAGAATCAGCAGTGTTAAAGTATTTAGTAATTTTTATTATTGTCTTTATTTTTTATAGTAAAAACTAAATTCTGTACTAGATATAGGCTACTTCATTTCAGCATGATCCCATTTTTTCCAGTTGAATACGGAAATGGAGAAGGCACCTGCAAATGCATCAACACCTCATATGTGGCGAAAGAATGAACTAATTTTGATTCTCTACTTTGGCGGATCTTATTAAATCCAGTTTTACTTAAAGATGCTACTCACGGAGCAGTCATCGTGAACACGCCATATGGTCTCGCCCAGGAGGTTTGCAACGGACAGGACTGTCAGCTGGGGGAAGTAGTTTTGTTCTGACACCGGAATGGTATTTGTTATGATCACTTCTTGAAACAGACCACTCGACAATCTTTCTATTGCAGGAGGGCTGTGATCAAAAACAGAAATTAATTAACCTGTGCAAAACTCAACCAATTCGGACACTTAAGATTTTTATGTTTAAATGCTGAATTACAGGGTCAACAAAATCTGAAGCGAAAGTTAAAGAAGATGAAATTGATATTTACTCGAACCTCCAATGTACTTTAAGTTTTCTCTAATAACTGAGGGTGAGTACTTGTAATAACTAACAACCCATAAGAAGATTGCCATAACCACATCTGCAACCGTAAAGTTGCAGTCACTACTACTGCAGTTAAGTTACTAGCTTTGAACAATTTTTTATCCTTCAGGATTGGGGCAAACAAGATGAAGTCATCTCATACTGAACTGTTAAAATATCAAATCAGCTCATTTTCAATGTAAGTTTTGGTCTTCCGGCTCCAAAATTGTGTATTTAACTCAAGTAAAACTATGGAAGCCTATGTTTTTCTAAGTTTCTATTTAATTGGATTGTTCAAAACTATTTACTAGTAGTAGTGTTGACAAAGAACTAATGATCTTTAGTTCTAGTAACATTATGTAAGTTTCCATTTAATATGAAAGTTGCAATCTATGCTCTCTTTTCTTTTCTTTTTTCCTAAAAGAGAATGAATCAGAAAGGTCAGCACTAGAAATAATCCAGATACCTGAACACAGCATGTGTACTGCATGCATAGACTTCCCTAGCCCCTTCCTGATGTAACAGTTCCGCACCTTTGGCTATAGTTCCTGCAATCAGCAGCAAGTCACGTGATCAATATCCCAAGAAAACAAAAACAAAAATATTATTATCAATGTACAAAAACCAGCAAGAATTCAACTATAGACACTGGCAAAAAGGGAAAAGGTTTAATATAAGATATTATCGAAGTTCGTCATCATCTACAACACTCAGCTAAAAGATTATAGATAAGCTAGGTTTGATGCCGAATAAAACCAGCTCATAATTCTATCTAACATATAAAATCTATTACATATTAGGTAAACAAATTAGTCAGTTTGTTGTACGGGAGACATCTGCTAACACTACAGCAAGAAATTATAAACTACATCTTAGGCAAGCCCATGGTGGTGCTGTGCTCCCTTATAATTTATTTGAAAAGACTCGCATAACCTAATTAAGCGGAATACTCGTTAGTTGAAAAGACGTAGCAACAAGGAAAAATCACTGTCTTCACATAAAAGAGAGCAAAGCTAATAGTTATCGAGCTATAATACCGAATTCATCTTTCTAGTCTTCATCCAAAAGTTATATCGTGAACATGTTATTATCAGTGTAATTGTTACTTAATATTACTTGTAAAGATGAATTCTCCTTTTCCTAATTGATATGAAAAATAAGAGTATAATCACCAGCTGTATCAATCATGTCATCCACCATAACTGCTACTTTTCCCTTTACATCACCTATCAAATTCATCACCTGCAAGATTACATTTGAAACATATATTATATTAGGATTTGGAAGGAGACATGTGGAAATATAAAAAGACAATCCCACAGTGATGCTGCTATTATATTAAAAAAATATGTGGAACTAATACTTTGTAGTTTGTAGAATCAAAAGCAGGAGTAGAATCAATCTTGAGAATGTTAGGCCCTTTTTCTTTCCAACTTTATAAGATTTGGCAAATGCGGAAAACATACAAACAAGATATGCCTGGCTGGTTGCAGTAATATCTTACTAAATTTGCACATTGTCCTAATAAAGAAATAAATGAAACTTTTAAGAAACATGTGTAAGATATTAGGTGTCAATAAACATGTACTTTTTTTTGGAAGGAAATAAACATGTACTTAATTTCAATGACAATTAACAGTAGCATTAACGCAGGTAAAAGATTTACTAAATATCATTCGGTCTCCAAAGAAAGGTCAGAGAATGCAAAATCTGTCTTATTGTAAGTGAAGGTGCTATCATGAAGTTTGAGGTAAGCTAATTCATGGAGCGGTTTATAATAAAGAGGACTGTATATGTACGGACCATTTTGTAAGTTTCTCGGCCCCAACTCTAAGCACGAATTGGATGTCAGTTGCAGTGTTGACTATGACATGTAGAGCAAAATATAAATTTCTTTTATGTTAGTAAGGAACGAATGTCTGGAAGATAAAGCTTGCTCATAAGAATTAAGATCAATCAAAATTGGGCTTGCCATAAATTTAGGATTCGTGGAAGTTTGTGATAAACTGCACTTCACAAACACAATAGAAAAAATCTAATTAAACAAAACCTAAAGACACAAAAATTAGAAAACTCTTGACAAGATTGATAAATTCCTTGATTACCTTAACAAATAACAATAGGGTGATGAGGTGTGCAATATTCCAATAAAACCAAAACAGCAGAAAATTAATATCTAATCCCTTTAGTTTTGAGTTTTTAAATTGTAATAAAGTAAGTGGGGAAATGAAAAAACAATATAAAATCAATATAAAATCCTTTCAGTTTTCAAGTTATTGAAATGAAACAGAGTGAATGGGGTACCAGACAACCCGAGTACCGAGATGTACATGAGAGCAAGCACCAAAAACATTCCTAGGCTATACTAGTATACTAAATGTTTAATTTTGCCCATAGTTGAGCAGAAACAGTATTCTCTCCGTTCCAAAATGAGCGTCATGTTTGTCTTGCATTTTTGTCCCAAAATAAGTGTCATCCTTCTTTTTTAAGTTGGTTATGCAAAAATTACACATAATATCTCTATAATAAGTTAGTTAGTATCCACTGAGTTTGTTACAACACATGTTTATGAGGACACAATAGGAAATATATAACACTAACTTCTCCTTAATTTTTCTCAAAATAGAAACCAAGACACTCATTTTGCGACGGGTGGAGTAACATGCAAGTTTTAAGATTTGAGTTCAACTCCATTTGAAAATTTGAGCCCGTTTTACAAAAAAAATTACACATATTACAGTTTTATAGAAAATGTTGAAATTATGACATTCCAAATTATTATATTTTCCAATTTGACGAATATGGTAGGCAAAAATACTTAGTGTGACCTTTACCAAGTACATTTGCATGGATCTTACCTCAGCAACATTGTGCCCTTGACGCCGCTTATCCACAATGGCTAGAGGCGCATCAGATAACTTTTTGGCAAAAGCACGTGCTCTAGCAACACCACCTACGTCTGGTGAGACCACTATCAAATCATTGGAACATATACTCTTGCTGGCAAGATAATCAAGTATCACAGGCTAGCAGCACAAAAGAAACAAAAACATCAATTAATAATCCCATAACCAACCATGGCATAAGCTGCCTTTGCACTTATTTCAGTTATAATGCTACTAAGTATGATGCCTTCCGTGCACGCCAGACAGAATTAGATATATTACCTGACCGTATACATGATCAACTGGAATATCAAAATAACCCATGGACTGCCCAGAATGAAGATCACAAGCAAGAACACGGTTTGCACCGGCTTCTGTAATCAAATTTGCTAAGAGTTTGGCTGCAATGGATTCACGCCCTTGAGTCTGAAAGAAGCAGTGCATGGAGGTCATGAATAGTATATTTGCATATCAACTTAATCATTATAGGGTACAACTACAGGAAACCTTCTTTCTTTTCAACCACAGCAGAGCTTTTCTACCAAACTGATACGCAGACATGACAAATTGTCAAAGGTTTTTGCTTTTACAATCCTTCTTCAATCAATTTTTTTTTCTTTCCCATAAAAATTACAATGTGAGACAACACTTAAAAAAAAACTGGCTACAAAGTAGATCCAAGGTAAGAATAGCAATCTTATACCATGAGTTATGACAAATATACCTTGGAAAGATAAAGAAGTCATAATTATCTCAAAAGCATTAGAGTAGTAAAGAAGTCATAATCATCTCAAAAGCATTAGATTAGTAAACTCTCTGCGCCTAACCTATGATAGAAATAAGATAGCTCTCTAACGAGTTAGCACAAAAATGTTCAGACGCTCAAACCTTAGGTTTACCCAAAATGAGTTGAGCTAAATTCACAGATTCTGAACTAGCAATATGGTGTTTACCTTTCGATCAGCTCTTGCATAGCCAAAATATGGAATTACTGCAGTGATAGTTTTGGCTGACGCTCTTCGACAAGCATCAATCATGATCAGTAGTTCCATGAGATTCTCATTGGCAGGAGGACAAGTGGGTTGCACAAGATATACATCACATCCTCTAACACTCTCTTGCAGTTGAACATAAATCTCACCATCCGCGAAACGTTTTATCTTAATTTTTCCAAGCTCCAAACCCATGTAACAAGCAATTTCCTATTCGGTTCACAAAATGTATGAGAAAAGTATACAGAGTGCTCAAAACACAAGTTCAAAATAAGAAAATAGGAGGAATAAATATATCAACACAAATAAATTGAATTCATTTGCAAGAATATACAATCGTCTAAATAAAACCTGAAAAGAACATTATTATATCCACAATGCATGGACACTAAAAGACGGAGAACACTAATTAGATTAAATAAGGCAAATGTGATTTTGAAGGAAAAAAGGTCCATGCAACAAATACTATTATTTATGACAAGTTTGAAAGAAAAGGGGACTAAAATACTCAAATTAGGAAGATGTATATATGCCATGAGTCATTAGATTAGTCCTCCATGCCAACCAAACAAAGGAAACTAGTTAAACTCAACGAATCAGGAAACTCTTCCTTGCATGATTTGATCACTGAAAACTTAATTAAACTCAAAATGCTATGTTTAGGGAGAGGTTTTCTGAGGTTGATACAGTGACGAGATTTGTAGTCTCCCACCCAAAAGTCTGGACTGTGGAGAAACCAATTATTCTAAAATTATGCACTAACATAGAATGATTCCATCTATTTATTTATTAAAATCTCAACACCAAGACTCTAGAAACTTCATCCAACCGAAACACGAACAACCAGTAAACCATCAGATAAACCAAAAGAGAGAGAAAAAGAAGGGAAGAGAACACAGTCCTTGTTATTCATTTCTAAAAGATTTAAGATCATATTAAATGAACATTAAATCCTTCAATCTTAATAATTTCATTAAGAAACACAGAACTTTAAATAAAAAACATTATTGTAAAACAAGTCATCCACTGCATTTAAATATTTTGGCTTCAATACAATACCTATGAACCCCGTGAGTAAGCAGCAAGGTCTCTCGCTCAGATTGTCCAATTATTTACTCATTTTACATAAAGTGTAGACTAAAATTGCAGCACCAAATCTTATAATCACTCACATAATTATTGATTGCACTCACCTTGCCAAGGACAAATCTCACAATACCAAGAAATGTAAATCTGAAACATGCTATGCATTCTCTGTTTGAGACAAGCATATGCTTACATGAGATAGTGCAGGATTGGCAGTGCCAGAAAAGATTTTGAGCCTGGTATCGTTCTTGTGAATAGCGTCGTTCAAATGCGTTTTGGAAGCCAAAAAGCTCGTAACCATTTGCTCGCTTGGTAGCAGTGGAACAAACGGCCTTCCATTATCAGACCTCAACGGCTCCACCATATTGCATTTCTACCAAAACAATAAAACAACAATCATTCACCGATCAACATTCAAGCATCTATTTCCATATTTGGAAAATCATGATAACAAATTACCTAACAGTGTTGTTTGGTTGCTAAGAAAGCAGAAGAAAAGAGAGAGAGAAAATGCAAGTTCAAAATAGTGGATGAGAGCAGCAGCTTACGATTGCGTAGCGAACAGAGAATCGAGACGGCGAGTCGTTGGGGTTGAAGAAGAAGGATCTTGGAGAGGAGCGAGGAGCAAGCGAGGCAGTGAACGATGAGGAGAGCAAAGAAGCCATTTGGGTGTTAGGGTTTCAAGAAATGTTGAGGTTGTGTCGTTAGCAGAGAATAGTATACAGAGGAGTCCCAACCATTGAAGTCCTGATTCTATCTTCTTCGTGTTAATTCACTTTCATTTCATTTAGGATTATATATACGTTTGCTGAATTTCTCACTAAACTCATACATCAATAACTCATTTATTGCGTTAGGATTAAGGACAAATAGTCTATAGCAATGGATAAATTAGTCCATATATTTATAATAAGAAAAATATATATTTAAACTAATTAATTAAACTCACAACTTTAAAAATAAAAATTAAACTCACACGTGTCACTAAAATACACTATTAATAAAATTATAACAAAATCTAAATTTTAATTTACATAATTATTTAAGTTTTTTTATTTTTATTCAAATCTATACATACTATAAAAGCTGAACCAAAAAACAAGTTTATAATGTGTATTAAAGCGTTAAGTCATCAATCTATTAATTTTGGCACATCATTTTTTATAAAACTACCCAAAAAGAATAAAAAAAATTGCATTATTATTATTTTGAGGAAACAATAAAAAAAATTTAAGATTTTTATTAGGAAACAATTTTTAGACTATTTTGAGAAGAAAAATATTAAAAAAAACTTTTTTTATTATTTTTGTATTTAACCATACAATTTGTTTAATTTTATTGTGTATGATATGTTTTCATTCCTAATCAATATATATTGAGATTTTTTTAATAAGTTTGTAGTACATTTGGGGAGCAAATAATGAGCAATGTAATCTAAATCTTGTATAATTGTATACATTTGAGAATAATTTTAATTGCATCCATTATATATATGTACATAAAATTTGATTAGTTTAACATTTAACTGCGCAATTTTTTTTATCCTATTGTGTATATTGTATATTTTTATTCATACTGTTTTTAATTTTTTTGTATTTAAATATAATATAATTAAAATGTTGTATATATATTATTTTATCTCGTGCAACGCACGGGATATAAACTAGTATACTATAAAAGCTAGATAAATAAAGAGGTTTATAATGCATACTAGAGCGCCACCTCATCACATATTTAATTTTGCCACAAAAAATTTCATAATTATGAATAAGCACATTTCAAAATTCATAAATAAAATTGTAAATAAATTATAAATAGGAAAATATAGTTCTAATACAACATTTGTGATTGTTGGAGGATGTTGGGACTGGAGGGGGCGGTGAAGTCCAGTACTTCGGTTGTGCAATGGTTTGTGAGATTGACCAGCTCTAGGTCGGAAGACTCGGTTTCTATTAGTCTTTATGTCGTTTGGGCTCTTTGGAAAATGAGGAACGGGTTGGTCTGGAATCAGAAGTCATCATTCTCGACACAAGATGCACTCTGGTTGGCCTCTGCCATGTGCAACTGTTGGAGGGAAGTTGCGGCTTCGATGGTTGACGAAGCTGTTGGCCGAGTTCCGGCCATGGTTCCCGTAGTGAAGGTTAGGCGTTCTGTTAGGTGGAGCCGGCCGCCAAGGGGCGCCTAAAAATTAACACGGACGGGCGGTGTTTGTTGATAGTGGGAGATATGCAATTGGTTGGATTATGAGGCATTGTTCGGGTCGGGTTTGTGAGGGTGGTCACAGGTCATGGGCAGGAACGATCCCGATAGGGAGATCAAAGCCCTAGCAATCAGGGAGGCAGTAGTTCGGGCTAAGGATAGGGGTTGATTGGATATTATGGTGGAATCAGATGCCCAGATGGTTATTGATGCTATTCAGGCGGAAGGGGAGGACGAATCAAGTGCCTCCGGCTTGCTTTTATCAGATATAGAGCTCTATCTGCTCACTTTTTTACTATTGAGTTTTCTTATGTTGGTAGTTCGGCTAACCGAGTTCCCCATGCATTAACTAGGTTCTCGGAATCTATGTCGGAGTTGTCTGCTTGGGTGGGTCTTTCTGCCCGCTCCCCCCCCCCTCCCCCCTCGTGCTTTTTCAAAAGTTATTTTTGTACTGTTGGATGATGATTTGAATTAATAAAAGCAACAATTTTCCCTATAAAAAATTGATTATGCGTAAAAATGGAAATTGTAGAAAAAAAGGTAATGTCATAAAAACAAGTTAAGCTATTCATACAAGTTAATGAATATAAAACTATAATCGAAATCTATAAATATTGATTTACACATCTATGTTCTAAACATTGTAAAAACATATGAGAAGAAACTCACGCAAGTATGTATTATGTTTTAGTTTGTATTGCTTTTGATTTTTTAAATTTGAATATTAATCGACGAGAGATGTTGTACAATATTTGTAAATACTTTGATATTTTTATTTTTTATTTATTAAATGTATGCAAACTATCATATTGTTTTGTCTGTGTATAAATTTATTAATTAGATAATTTTTTTAATATTTAATTGATTTTATTTGTATTTCAATATATATTTATGTATAAACGTACGAGAAGAATTTGACAAGTATTTTTTGTTGTTTTCATTTACATTATTTTTTTTAGCTCACATTGTTTATAAAAAATATTAATTGTTATATATAACATTGATTACAATAAAATTAGTGTTTTTGGTAATTTAATTTTTATATTTTTTAACAAAAAATAAGCAAATTAAATATAAATACATTATTCTTATACAAATATAATTGATACCCGTGCAATGAATGGAATAAAATCTAGTTATTTTAATTATAGTATAAAATAAGTAGGGCTTATCTATACATACTATAAAAGCGGAATAAAAAAGAAGCTTTATAATGCGTATTAGAGCGCCACGTCATCAATATTTTAGTTTGGGCACAACATTTTGTTTAATTATAAATCAATCCCAGTCAGTATAAGAAAGAGAAAAAATATAAGGAAACTCAAAATTGCAATACAATAAGGTAATTACTGATTAGTTATATGAAACTTGATATTTAAGAAATCAAATAATTTGGAAATCTAAAAAATTGTTA
>JAYMTF010002997.1:0-16396 GCA_036897485.1 Pelargonium nanum | reverse complement strand
TTTCTATTTTTAGGTTATTATATTATTGTTTTTCTCATATTACCCTTATCATTTATGCACTGCACATGGACAGATTTGAACTGCACATGGGTGTAGGTGGGAAATAGAGGGTAATATTGGAAACACATTAAATTATCTAGTAATCCTTAATTTTTGCAAAAAATGGAAACAGGACACTCATTTTGTTGTCTTGTTGCACTTATTTATCCGTGTTGCACGCACTATGATATGTGGTATTCGTCAAGTTGCCCTCTAATACTTGAGACATAAATATTGATTAGTGTTGATTTACTTGATACTTGTATAACATTGTCGTCTTTACTCGATACCCTTGGATAATAAGGTTGACCTTCTATGCATGCCATATGTACACTTGAAAGATTTTGACGATGCGTGAGGTCGAACTCTCTTGTTCGGTGACATGGAATCATAGATTATGGACTTTGCTTTTTGCTTGTTTTATACTTTGGATTAGAAGTACACATAAAGAGATGACCCTATTAGTTTCAAGTGTAAATATGGGAACAAAGAATAGTTAATTATAAATGGGTGTGCAATTCGAGTTTTAGTGGAAAAGGAGATGGAGTTTATGATACATTACATCCTAATCCTCCTCTAGCTAGGACTTTCTTCTCTCCTCATCACATATAAAGATACAATGAACACATCAAACAACCCCCCCAAGACAATCAAGACAATCAAGACACACACACACACCAAATCAATAGTTGGATTCACTCACAAGCTTCAAGGATTCTTGACCTTAATCCTCAACTTTCTGGCAATCTGTGATGCTTTTGGGTGAACTGGCCTCTTGCTACTATCACATTGCTCTACCTCAACCCAATTGATCACCTTCAGTATCAGAGACTGAGGAACCTTCTTCGCATCCCCGTCCGCCGCCTTTCCTTTCGTCTTCTTCATCCCATTTTCCAGTGCTTTCTCCACAAACTCCATGAACCAGTTCCCAGCTTCTGTCTCCACCAGCTTCCCCAATTTTATGGTATTGCTTAGGTTGCAAGAAACCGCTCCTCCTCCTCCTCCTGCTGGTTTCTTGTTCTCATCATTCTCACCAATGGCCTCAAGCTGCAACATTTTTCCTAATGGTGTGGATGGTGCTCTCCTCTCCGAGACCATCTTCGGGGTTGAATTCGATCTCAGGAGCTTTCTCTGATTTGTCATCTGCTCACTCCTCTCCGGAAAGCTTGCAATTGATTTGTAAAGTGCCATTCGTCTCTTGGAGGAGCTCAGCTCCATTGAGTTGTGAGCAATTTCATGCAAGATTTGATCGTCTCCTCCATCGCTCTGCTGCTTGTTTTTTGCCATTTCAGTGGCTGAAGTTGCAGCTTGAATGGACACCATATCTGCCACTGCTTGCACAATTTGGTGATGGAACTCCAAAAACTTGTCAAAACAAGCTGCAGGAGCATCAACTCTCGCGGATTTGCTCAAATTTGAAAATGTCCTATAACAAAAAACATCAAATTAATCAATCTGAGCACATCTATGACAAACAGGTTTCATTTGTTTTCTGGGAAAGGTAAGATCTTACTTGAGAGACCGAACCAAAGTTTCCGAAGCAGAAGCATCTCTCAGAGCCTGAAGCGCAACTTTTTGTGCTGTTTCACGTTGCTGCACAGCCTCCTGTTACACATCAAGGTCAAAAACATGGTGGATCAAAAATTGAACTAATGGGTTTGAGAAATTGATAAAAAGGTAACAACTTTTGCTAAGAAACTATAGTACCTTGCCCAGAATGCTAAGCTTTCCTGGCAAATTTAGAGGCGTATTGGTGCTGTTAATGGTGTCATAAGCTGAGTTACCAGACATCGGCTGTGAAGCATTCTCTGAGCTTGAGTTTTGTGAATCTGAAGAAGCCATGTTCAGAGAACTAGCGGCTCTCGCATTCCGTGAGCTTGGCGGCGGCGTAGTGCTCTTCTTCTCCTGCAAATCAACAGAAAAATTGCTCTGTCTGAGAACAAAAACAGAGCAAAAGAAACAGAGATGGTCTCTGTTACGAGCTTTAAATGGCAAAGAGGAAAAATGTACCTACAGCTGAGTTGAAGGGACTCATAGCGATTCTTGGCTCTCTCTCACAGACACTCTTGCTCCTCGGAAACTTCAACGTTGACGGCGTGACACAGCTTTTCCGGAGCAGAGCAGGGCTATCGCACTTTGAATCCGCCATCTTCGCCAACAGCCCGCCGCCGAACGAGCACCGAACGCCGGCGGCGGAACTTCCGTCCTTTCCGGTCCGCCCTCTGATCATCGGAGACATGTGAAATATGTTTCTCGCCGATCCAGGCCGCTCCTTCACCGGAGTACACTGATCGAAATCCAAAGGAACCGGCTTTAACACCATCGGAGACGCGGCTCCGGCGGTTTCCCAAGACCCTCTTCTTGGAGCAGAGAGCTTCGAATTGGGGTTCTCATCGTTCCTCTCCCCTTTTCCTCTGAGACCCATCAGCGGCTCCGGCGTGCCGACGAGTGGGTGCCGGCCGGGGAGCGGTTTCACGCCTTTAACGACCGGGACCGGAGAGCCTGGCTCTAATCGATCAACGTATATGAACTGACCAAGTTGCATCTTGTTGCTGAGAACAAAATCGTCCTGGTCGGAGGGGAGGCTGACGTAGATCGAATGCGATGAATCCGAAACCTTTATGTAGAAACCTTGCGTCGGCCATAGATTCTTCTCGTCGAGATCGGCCGGGACGATGTCGGTTATCTGCAGGAGCGAGCTCCGGTGCTCGCTCGTGGCCTTCACGCCCGTGTTCATGGAATTGAGAAGCTTCAACAGAACCCCAGGTGCCAATGCTGCCATGGCGTTTTAGAGTAACAAGAACTTACCCAGAATAGCAATGGAATCGAATTTTCACTCGAGACGGTGAAAGATTCAAGATGCATATAAATTGGGAACGAACCCGGAAAAGAAACGCAAAGAAGAAGATGGAATTGAGTCGGTGGTTATTGGAAATTGAATTTCCCGGTCGCCGGAGAAGTCGTGGCCGGGAAAAGAGGAGATAGCGAATGAGGGAGATGGTGGGTGGTTTCTTGGGGGTCTTGACTGGTTTGATGAGGTTTGGTGTAACGGTAAGTAGGCGAAGAGGAGAGAGAGGCCAAAGATTTTAAATTTCTGAAAATTGGAACGTTGCGCCCAACGGTCATATATTTGTTAGTACGTCGCATCGTCATGATATTTTTGAATTGTAAAAACGGAAGGTAATTGGGCTTTTTGCTAAACTTTGCTTGTTGTGAAGTTAATGAAAAACAATTTGGGTTTTATTTACTGTGCTTGTTTGGTAACAATAATTTCAAACCGTCGATGGGATAAAAGAAGCTAATAATAATAATAAATTATTATTATTTTTTAATAATAAATTATTTTAATAATGATAATAGATGGTAAAAAATATTTATCAACTTAAATCTAAAACTTGAAAGTTCGGACATGAAAAAAATGAGACAAATTTAATTGTATAACACAGTGGTCGACCATCAAACTTGAGTATTAGTTTATGTGGTCAGTCATTAAACGTATGAATGTTATCAACCATCAGTTGAATATGGTCGACCATCAAACATATTACATGGCCGTCTAATTCTAAGTATTTTAAATCAGATAATTCATATTATATAATGCTTTGATTATAAATACTGATTTTACACGGCAAAAAAAAAAAAATAGAAGTAAAATGTTGCTACTATATTGTTGTGTTTTGGTTGGTGATTTGTTTTTTGAACCATCGTTGTTTTGTTTTGTAACATTTGGTTTGCTTGATGAGTGTTTTGGTGGTTTATTTTGGGTAAGTAGCATGTGTATGTAACTTCTTCACAAGCATAATAAGAGTTCGTTTTCATCTCTCTTTCTTTTACTTTTTGCAATAAGGTTCAACCCGTAAGAAAGAACACTTAATCAAATTTTGCATAAATATTATATTTAAATTAGTTGCTTCAAAAACAAAAAACAAAAATATTTCACTTGTGAGACTCCTCTGTAAACCTTAGGGTAGTCGCAAAAAGGAAGCTGCATGAGTATTATTGGATAAGGAGTATGTGTACGTAACTTCACAAACAAAATGAGAGTTCGTTTCTATATCTCTTCCTTTTGCTCCTTGGCCTTGCATTAAGCTTCAACACGTATAAAAGAGTTCTTAAAAAAGATTTACGAAAGATTATGATTAGAAAACTAGTTGCTTCAAAAACAGCAAAACAAATTTTCTCCTGTGTAACTCCTTTTTATACTTTAGGGTAGTCTCAAAAAGAAGCTGCAGGAGTGCTAAAAACAAGCCTAAGGTGTCACTGCCTTGCCTATAATATTAGTACTTGAGAACAGAGACAACAGAAGGACTCTGTGGCCCAATGGATAAGGCGCTGGTCTACGAAACCAGAGATTCTGGGTTCGATCCCCAGCAGAGTCGTTCATTTTTTTTTGCCATCTTTTCCTAAGAATTGATGGTCATTCATTTCATGAAAATAACATACTCCATAGCTAGTTGCATTTCAGCATAAAGTTAAGACTAATCTGGTTTGATTAAGAAGAGAAAAGACTCCTATAAATAGCATAGCTTCAATTAATTTTATAGGTCTATTTTAAATTTTGAACATTCATGTCAAACAAAAAGACAATTTTTGTGCACTTGCTTCTCTTTTTCCACTATAAATGCTTGGGATAATTCTAAAGTATGATCTCACATTAATCATCCACTTTCATTCAACTACCATCCATTAATTAGTTTGCTACTTGCTAGACTTCTACATTCTCATAAACCCATCTCATTTCATAGTGTCAATTCCTTATTTACTAAGCTCTACCAAGACTAAGATATAGTAAGGCAGGGTTCATCAAACTCATAGAATATAAAAAGCTAGATGCAAAATGTTATTCAGGCCAACATTGTCTGGGGACCATACAGTCATTGGGCAAATCTGTCTAGCGATCATATCATTCCAACACCCTAAAGCCCAAGAAAGCCCAACAACGAAATAAAGGAGCACGTTCTGTCTAAGGCGTGACAACCTTAAGGGTGGATGAATGTTCGGTGCATATATATAGCTAAGCATTAATAGCGAGAATATTGAATTAAGTTCTTGAAAATAGAGTGTTGACTTAAGCATCAGAGAATTTTCGGTCAAAAGAATCTTTGTTTAGCACTCCTTGAGCTACAAAACGAGTCAGCTAGCAATTTGAGAAATGTGTAGAAACCTAAGGCTCATGCTTATGAAAATTTGGCAACCACAGTGATCATGAGCTCATCACCATCTTATAGAGGCATTGCAAATCCTGCTCCCACAAATCAACACACCATGATCAGATGGCTTTAAAGACAGAATGCCAATATCAGAAGCTTGAAGCAAGCAAAAGATAATTCCAATGGCAATATCAGAAATAGAATAGTTTACACTAAAAGTTCCAAAGTTTTTCTATTTCAAGAAAGACAAACAGTCATTTAGATAGGGATTTCCAAATCATTAACTCCAAAACCACCACTCAAAACACTTCAACATACAAGCTGACACAGAAGAACATGTAATTCCATGGACATCCAACAATTTACTACAAAGATAATAGTAGTAAACAACCATGAATTCTTAAATTAACATATAAAGATTAAAGAACTGTTATAGCCTATAGGCAATTTAAACATAAGTTTTGCAACCAATTAAAAACCTAACAGGATAACCCAAAATTAGCAATTCACTCAATGGGTTGTTGCAGAACAACCTCCAAAGACACACTGAACAGACAATATAGAATCTTCAGAACTCTAAACAAAATCTCAAACCTATGTTATCACAATCAAAACTCAGACAAATGAAAGCCTACATTTTTAACCTTAGTGTAACAAGTAACAGCACAACAAATCTAAACTAATTCGATTCTCAATTTTCTCTCCTACCCATCAGCGTGTATATGTGTTAATCCTACGATTGCTTCACATGGAAATGAAAATTTAAAAAAGTTCATAATGGTTGCAGAGAAAAAGTCCAGAACTTGAACCCGGAGTAGGCGAGTTTATGTATAGATGAGAACTATTTGGCTTCTTGAGGATTAGAATTGACAATTTGAATTTCGGTTGGAGTACAAAGAATTCAACTCTAAAGACTTGTTCGGGAACAAACTTCAACCTCCTTTCGGCGATATTTAGGCTTGTCACATATGATGTAGGCAACTTCCACAACTCCATATTGTTTGTCAATTTTTTTTTTTGTTGAAGAAAATGAGCTTATGCCATAGAGCTTCTTCCCATTCATATGTTGCACCTTTTGTGAAGGAGATCACCACTTTCGTTGGAGGCAAAAGGAAGAGATAAACAGTAATGTCTTTCCAATTTGCTTCTTCCGCTATTTGATGAGGCGGGGAAGGGTGAAATTGACCGGTTAAGACGAGATCCATAAAGGTAATCAACGAGACAATAACTCTTAAATACCATCTTATCATAACTCGATAAAACTGTTAACACGAATTTGAAGACGCACCGAATATGAATCAGAGAGAAACACACAAAATTCGTAATAGTTATGAAATATTTGTACAATCTACCACTTAATTAAGTCGAAGAATAAGCCATTTTTTTCTTTAAATTATTGAGGACCGGTAATACACATTTACCAAACACATGCACCATCAAACGGTGTCTAAACACGAAACGATGTTCCAATGAATCACTAATGACAAATATTAAATATAAAAAAAATCCAATCTCCTAATTAGAAACCTAAAATCAATTGAACCACAGGCTACTTGGCCTTTTTCAGGTACATATTCGAACCCGAATCCACTGAAACAGACTCGCTTCAATCCGCTCTCGCCCAAGTCATATCGCCCTCAAATATCCAGTGGCATACCTCAATCTTGCCTGGACCCGACCCGAGTGCCAAGAACGCTCCGTGACCCGCACTCCACGACGACGTGTCAATGTGACAGATGGCAACTCCATGGTTTATCTTGGACTTGGATTTCGGGTCAAGTATGTCCGCAACGTAGACCCGAACCTTCGGAACTGAGTGGCAATAGTAAAGCATGTACGGGTACAAGCTCTGGTGGCACGACACTGACTTGGTCAGCTTCCCGCCGTTGATTCCTTTCACCGTCCCGATCAAAACGTCCTGTTTCGCGCCATTGACGTTCTCCGTCGACCGGACCACCACGTCGTGGCCGAGGACGGTGGTGGCGAATTCGATCATGTCCTCCACCGACGCCACGCACCGCTTGGTCTCGCCGGGGCTCGGAGCGCGCTCGCAATCGGCCAGAGCCGCCACGAACATGGCTTCCATGGTGGAGTTGTCCCCGGCGTGGAAGATTCGCTTCATCTCCGGCAGCTTGGCGGTCGAAAACGGTAATTTCGACGAGATGGTCCGGGGCAAAAAGGACCTTTTGGGCATTTTGTCTCGAATGTCCGGCATTGGCAACACACTCCCCTGTTTCAGGCTCGCCTCTCTGAAAAACTTTCCCGGCTCCACCCATTTATTTACGCTTTTGCCACTACCGGAGCTGTCCTTTTTGGCGTAGTCTTTGAACGAGACGGTCCTCTTGTCGCGGTACTCCTTGAAATTGATGGTGTTGGTGGCGCCGTAGCCGGTGAAGCCGATCTTCTCCGACTGAGCTCCCTTCCCGTAGCCGGTGAACGTGACGTCACCGCCGTTATAGGACTCGCCGTAGTTTCCGAATTCGACCTCCGCGGAATTGGAGTTCTTGGCGTAGGACTGGAACGAGTCGTCGCCTTCATTGGATTTGTCTCTGTAGGTGGTGAAGCTGTCGACGGCGCCATTGCCACCCTCGCCGTAGTTATTGAAATTGTTCACCGGAACGTTCCCTTCATTGCCGTATCCCTTAAACGTGTCGTTCGCGGAGTTTCCGCCGTCGCCGTAGCTCGAGAACGTCGACCCAACGACGTTCGAGTCCCGGCTGTAGCCAGCGAACTCGTTCCCGGCGGCGTTTCCGTGCTTTCCGTAACTCGTGAACGACTCGCTCCCCGCATTTGTGCTCTCTGAGTAGGAATCGAACGTTTGGTCTCTTCCGTTTGCCTCCGTCGAGTACGTATTGAATCGGAGATTGGGGGTGTTGATGTTCTTGACGTAAGCGGAGAACTCGCCGGAGCCGCCGCTGGCCCCCGGGGCGTAGCTGTTGAAGCTCTGGTCGTTGCCATTGCCATTGGTCCCGTAGCTTTCGAACTTGTCGTCGTGACCCACTGAGTCATGGCTGTAGCGCCGGAAATTGTTGGTCGGCAGAGGCTCGTTGTCGGAGTAGTTCTTGAACGAGTTTGCTCCTCCGAGTCCACCCGTTCCGTAATTGGTAAAACTCTTGTCCTTATAGACAGCGAATTTGGAATTGCCGCTGTGCTTCTCGAGGCTTCCCCGCCCCAAATCGGGAAAGCAGAGGAGGTTGGCGGCGGCGCAGAAGGCCGGGAGGCGCGTGGAGAGGGCGTTCTGGGCGGCGAGATTTGCGAACGTCGCCGCCTCCACGGCGGTGAGCGGGGACGCCTTGGAGATGAGAAAATCTGGCTTGGGCTGGTGGTTGCTGATATGTTTGTTCCAGTAACGCAGCAGAGACGCTTTGGGGGTGAACGGGCTTTCACCGCCGGCGCCGGCGAAACCCACCTGCATTGGTACATAATGGATAATGGGTAAGCATCAATTTAACAGATTTGTGTAAATTGAGATTGAAGAATAGATGAACTTACATGCAGAGCAGAGAAGAGCACGCACAAGAGGAGGAGAGGACTGATCAGATTCATGTTTGTACCTTTTCTTTTGTTTCTGTTTTAGAGGATTTTGTAGTGAGTGAAAGAATAGCAAGATATATATATATAAAGCTTTGTGTGTACTTATATTTTATTACTGGAAAATTTTAGTTGAATAGACAGTTTAGGACTACAAATTGAGAAACAAAAAGTAATACCCTTTCCTAATAGGAGCATTACCAATAAATAAATATGCGGCCAGAAATATAAACTGGCTGAAAAAAAACACATATTTTGGTTAACTTTTCGATAAGTATGAGTCGATTTTTTATGACGGTAACTCGAATTGCCAGGTCTAATTAGAAGTTTATTATCCTTTTTAGTAAAGCTTTTCTTCACCTTCTATTATTATACTAAATTATTGTTAGAGTTTGGTAACAATTTTTGTGTGTTTGGTAAAGAAGCAAAGTAAGCTCTGACTGCAAAGTGTTGAAAGTTACACTTTGTGCCTTTTACTGATTTTTGAGTGAGTATTGATTCACAAACAGCTAATTAGCAATTGTGAACTAGAAATAAAAATATAATACAGCCGCCGCGTTTTTGGTACAGGTGTCACTCAGTGAATGGTGTTAGCTAAAGTCAATAGTCAACAACAGTTACTAGCTGGTGAGAATGGCTAGTTCTGTAATTAAATCGTCGGGCCAAGGTTGGTTTTGGAAATAAGATTTATCCCCGCCACCTGCCTCGTCTACCGTTGGGATTTGTGGATTTTGATGTGTTGGATTAACTTTTGATTCAACAACTCTGGTTGCTTTCAGCTGAAGCAAGGACCGTTTTCGACCGTTGCTGTTGAAAAAAATGGTCAAGCTTTGATTGAACTATGTTGAATATTCCCCAAAATTCACAAAAAAGTCTATAGTTTAATCATGTCCTGTTAAATTAAGCCGTTGTTGCAAGCGGTGATTTATTCTGTGCAGCTGGAGGTTACTTGTACACCATAAAAGTCATGCATTTTACACATTTCTTGTTATAATTTTCATTTATAAAACTCAACAATTATCAGTTTCATTGGAATTTGATTCATATTTGCATTTCCTTCTTTTATAACTTTCAGGTTTGATTCGGAAACTTTAGTGGATATTGGATATGTTCAAACCAATTTTTATTTTCACGTGTCTAATTTTCATATGAAATTTTTGTTATCATACATTGAATTAGATAATAATATTAAATCTTTCCCTTCATTATGAATCAGTAGTTGTTCGTCACTTTAAAACACTATACGGTTCTGATTCTGCTCGGTTTCCATGTAATTAAACTAGAGCCATTAATATCCTTCCCTTCGGCATGTAGAGTTTAAAGAAGTTGAAACTTATTAGATTCGATTACATGCTCTTGCCAACTCTATTCCACAATCCGGTTTAGCAACTTACGAATTGACAACGCTTTGACTAACCTCACGTACATCTCTCCTAGCTATGAATGCCACCCACCAACCGAACACGACTCATAATAACAAACCACTCACTACTCAGAGTCGTCCCGACGAGACAAATAGCGCCACATATATATAGTTTGAGGCAACCCAAGGAGGCCTCTACTCAACCGTCGGGACCCTATCACCCATCGCTGTATTTGAAACCAAAGATTTAGATATATGTAGAAGTTTATTCATTAAAAATAGTGTATAACTAGTTTATAAGAGATATTTTCAAATTCTTTGACAGTCTAAGAGTGCAAAAAGATTAAAATCATAAAACTAAGATGATGAGTCATTGTAGATACTAAATTAACAATTTTATTTTGTGCACTCATCACATTCCTATGTTGCTCCAGTTCTTGCCTTCAATCCTAACTCACATTTTAAAATCATATCAATTAATTTCTCATTCTTTGCATTACTATTTGTTCACATGCAAATACACATTCTCTGCATATATATAAAATCATGCAGAAAGAACTTACCAGTGGAAATGTGTTTTGTTCAGAGTTGCATTATTTGAGTTCCACATGGTCATGATTATATTTGCTGATCATGCTCAATTGCATGAAAGCTTATAGAGAATGGACCACCAACCATGCATGCCATATTGAGATGTCTTGGTTTTTGAATGTTACAAGACTCCACAACAAGCATGAATATCATTACTTGTAGGCATGTTTTCTTGTGATGACATTGACCCATCAGATCAATCTTCCCATTTTTTCTCCATTCACATATACAGTTTAGCTTCACAAACCAACTACTTAATACTCAGAAATGCCTCATTCTAATCTTGTACTAATGAAGATATCATTTCGACTTTATCATGATTACAAGTCATTTTTTTTTGGTTGGTGCATGAAAATGACAAGTCCAACATAATGGGAAGCAAAGATTATGGGTTAGAGTTTGATATTTTAAAGTAAAGTGTGACGATACGCGGGATAGATATATATTTCATATTTTTGAAGGTTTAAAGTTAAGTTTGAACAAATAACAACTCAATTGATATGTATGGCATCAATATGAATGGCGCATAGTGCCCAATGTATAAGAAATATTTAAAGTGTCATGTTTCATTAATTGACACATCATTTTATACAAATATTTTGTAGACTATTTGAAACATATAGCATTACTCATAAAACTATATATTACATTGACTTTATCCTAATTGTGTGGCATTTTTTTCATGATTTTTTTCATGATTTTTTTCATTCCAACTTCACATGAGTTCTTGTATAAAAGAATTATGTATACGATCGCGTTAAAACTCGGCCCAACAATAAATGATTTACACAAAACAAAAACTATGATTTTAAAATATACAATCCATTGTCTTGTATTATTGTTGATCAAATAGTTGTGACAATTCGAAGTTCCACGATGGTTTCAACTAAAAGACATGTTGATCAAATGTAACATGGAAAGGGCAGTAGATGGTCAAAACTTAAAATGCCATGATGTAAAAGGTTGGTCCACCATCAATTTTGTCATGAACAAGGATATATCTAATGATGCGACTGGCCACTTTGGTTACAAAATTTAAGCTAGACAGCTTTTGTACCTCACCCATTGTTCTCACCTTCAATTCAGAGCAAACCATTTGTGATCTGTAGTTTTCACATCAGCACAATCTCACAAATTACACAAACTTCTACATATTGCCTTTGGACTAAAATTACTATATAGAGTGATAGGCATAGGCTTTGATTGAATTGTCCATTCAATTTAGAGGTAAAATGTCGCAAGTGAAATAAAAACTTTTCTTTATAAAATTAGAAAGTGTTACTCCACGTCACCCTCCTGGCAAATTGGAGAACTCGTTTCTTCTTCTCTTCTCAAACCTGCAAAACAAACTCCTTCCTTCGACGTCCTATTAGATATTTTTCGAGATAATCTTTAAGTTTAAGGTTTTTGTGCTCACATCTCCACTGTTTGTCTCCTATTTAAATTCATCATTCTTTAGTTATTCCTTGGTTTTCTCTCAAGATCATCTCTTGACTTACGCTTTAAGTTTTCCACTGTCGATTATTATAGTTTTGAGCTAGACCTTATTTGGGGCCAGGGTGTAACGCAAAGCTTGTCATAAGTGCTGGTGTATCTCTCCCCAACAAAAATCTTCATTTGCCTAACAAATCTTGTAATTACCTACCTTGTTGGACCTGAAATTCTCATACACCAAAGCTCTTCACAATCTCAATCAAGTTCTTGACAAGATTATGGCAATCCCACGAGTTAATACAGTATAATTGGAATCAATGCAACAGTCAACAGACCAAATCATGAATGCAAGAAATAGTCACAAATCATGGCACATAGGTTTTTCACTAACTTCTTGTTTACTCTAAAAAAAGCATGCAGATCTTGTCCAGCATGTCCTTTACCACCACCATTTTCACATTTTCAGATCAGTGCTTATACTATCTGTGGTGTCCTACTGAGACGGTGCTCTGCTTATGCATGTGCCATATATGGCTCATGTGTTGTGAATCATTTCAATCAGTTCTTGCCCTACAAAATCATTTCAATGGCCTGACCTTTCATTGATGATTCTTAGCCTTTATCTGATCATTCATTACTTGTATGAAAAGTCTAAAACCATGTGTAAAACAATGGTAGACCAAAAATATACTGAAAATCATATTTAGACTAGCTTTCTTCTTGTATTAACATGTCCTAAACTGTAATGATGCATCAACAAAATTCAGAAGAGCTCTGTCAAGCTTGTTCACTAGAATGATGAAACCACCATCATTTCATTGGGAAAAAGAAGTTGCCATGTGACTTTTGTTATGATAGTGAGGCTATGTAGATTGTAAAATACAGAGATAAGCTACATGGTTTCTTCTGCTTGATAGGGGCTAGTAGTTTAAAGATCCCGAGATCGAATCATTGTGCATGCAAAAACTCATTCTTGGAATCCAGCATTAGTTATTAGCAGCTAATCTGACTTGTTAAGCTTTAGCCTAACAAGAGTTAAAGCAAATTTAACGAACAAAACATGCTTCAATAGAGAAACCACAGGACACAAGTGAAGATATACCAGGTGCAAGTGTGCAAGGCACATTCATTTCCACTAGTCTTAACATAGTTGTGTAAGAGAAAAAACTATTGCTGTTCAAAAGCAAAATAGATAGTAAACAAACCAAAGCAAGTTCCAAAAACCAAATGCTTTTTATGTCATCGATTTACAGTGATCGCCACCATCTGTATATAGGTTGAACTAAAATGTTCCACCGTATTTGCTGCAAAGTAAGAAGCAACGTGGATAGGACTAGCTTCCAGATTATCTCCTTCCTAAATGAGAACTCATGAGCATTTTGGACACCAGATGTCCTATAGATAAAAAGGTAATTTTTCTTTGCTGAATTTCTTCTTATTTTTGGATCGCCAGAAGTGCAGATATGGACGCTTTCCAAGAAAGTCACTCTTCGACGACATTCACGAGCTCGTATTCAATCAATGACAGGTTGTTGTCTTCCTTGACGGTGAAACTTGCAGGTTCAGTGACTTCAACACGGCCCCATTTGTCCACAGCAAGTCTCATTGATCCTTTGAACATGTCAATTTTTGCATTGCGAAGGATAACAGTAGTACCCTCTTTCATCAAGTCAACTAATCAACAGGCACAACAAAAGAGTCAATTAGGAATACAAGAAGTTTAGGATTTAGAAATCTTTATAGAAGTATATACTATTGGATGTGTCATGTGTAATACGAATGCCAGCCTGCAAATTACAAAAAATGGGAATACAAGATCAAACTATTCTGTCACATAAACTTCACCGTGTCACTGCCAAAATACTTAACCCCAGTACCACAGGCCACAGTCAATTGATTTGTCATATATCATTAAAACACTTTCACACTGGAATGCCAGAAAAATAAAGACTGAAGATGAAACTACTTCAACGTCCAGACCAACCAAAATGTTCTACCTGATAATAATAACAGCTTCCTGACCAAGCATTTAACATTGGATCCCTTAGAGCCAGACCTAACATTTGTCAAAGTGGAATTTCTAGCAAACTCTAGGCAAAATGATGAGGTTAAGTATTGTCCTGACAATAATTAACACCCAACATCATAACACTAGTCACTCATACTAGATCTATCTGGGACATTCATTCTTGTGATTTCTTAATCTAAACACTAAAGGTACTGCCACTAGAGTAGTACATGAGCCTGAATAACATATTTTTCCTAGCTTCCTTTACAGAAGTCTAGGCCACTCAAAGACAAAGTAAAATGAACAAAACTGCAATCCCAAAGCATATTACTAATCTATGGAAACTACGAACTATTGCAGATTTTAATCCTTATGTGCATAAAAGAATGAAAACATAAGGGGATTTTCCTTTGAAAGAGCCCAAATATACAGTTATCATATATAATAATCATGAAATTTATAATTCTTTCTTTGTCCTAAGATTAAGGTTCAATTTCTTCTGTCTATGCCTACAAATACTGGCATTAGTGTAAAAAATTAAAAGTAAAAAAACTAAGATATACAAACTACAACCAATATGGAATGAAAATTGCTCTCACCAAAAACAATATAAGAACATGAACTTGTAAAACAAGTCAATTTCAAAGTGCAAAATTGCAAACCGTATGGAAGAAACTTCACCAAACAACGTGCATTTAATGCATACAAAAAAAGCGCAACACCCTCAACGATTCAAAAAATTGATTTGGGTTAGTAAAATTCTAGGCTGTAAACTTAACAAAAATACTTCAAATGCATACCTTGATCATTCCTAGCTGTAAAAATAATCATTCCTGTCTCATCACCAACCAAGCATTCAGCAATTCTCATGTGGCGCATTTGGGGACCATCAGCACGCCCCTTTTGTAATACCATTTTCGCACTCACAACCTTCACTGTAAGTGTGTGCCCGGTAGTTCCTGGGCGAAGCTGCTCAACCTTGGTAAATACTGGTTTCCTCAATCCAGATTTTGCTTCAGCCATCTTCAATGTAAAAACAAAGAGCAATATACAAAAGACATAAGTACAAGTGTACAACAAACATACACAAAATTTCTACAATTCATCCATATACTGAAGACCATATATATCATAACGCACACAAATGAATGAACCTAGTCAGATGAAACCACAGTGGACCTTCAACCGCTCTGAACTGAGCCCCTTCAGTTTAAGCAACATGGAAAAAATGGACCGTATTCACAATGCAATCCTTGTACCTCAAATATTTTAAAGAAATTAAAATTTAAAAAATTCTCAGCAATCCCACTTCGTTCTCTCTTAGTCTTAACAATCTCATCTTTCCACGAACCAAACTTGTTTCTACGTCCAACTTCCAATTTCAAAAACAAATAAAAGAACCCAAGAAAATCAAAATGTTGTCAAAAACCAACCAAACTAACACCTAGTTCTTCTTTTACAGAACCATAGGGTTGCCGAGAAATATTGATAACGAGTAAAAATGGATATAACTTTATTATTAACTAATAGATCCTAAGGTACTCGAGAACCCTAAAATCTGAGGGTCACAGAACCTCAACAGAATAAATAAAAAAACCACCTGAATCTCAGCTGTTTCCCACGATTTTTCATTCATCAAAATTCTAAATTTAGCACTCATAACAAAAAAAAAAATACCATTCAAAGGTTTTAACCTAATTTTATACAATAAAATTCGAGATTTATCTTACAAACAAAACCCTAAGAGTAGCAGATATAACAAATGAATGGGAAAACAAACAATGGGGACATAGAAAGAGCAGAAAAATGAGCCATTTTGAGATTAGGGTTCGAGAGATCACCTCGGAGATGCAGAGCTTCGGAGAGACGAATTGGGAATTGGGAGAAACAACGAGAGATCTGATTGTGATGATGAAAATGATGATTGTGAAAAACGCAGCCGTCACAGTCGGGTCAAGAAGAAAAAGTAAATATTAACCGTCGATGTGTAATCGCGTACGATAGATCTGGCCGTGCACGTGGCACTATTTCAAAAGTCTTGGAAGTATTGTTAAAGTACCGTACCCTTTTAGTCAAACACGAAGCAGCTACATGTGTTTGGCACGTGATAGATACAAATCTATTTAAAAGGTTAGGTAAAAGACCCAATTTAGTCCCCGAACTTTGGTGTTTTAACCCAATTTGGTCCCTAAACTTTTTTTAACCAAAAATAGTCCTTGAATTTTGGTATTTTGACCCAATTTGGTCCCTGAACTTTGTTTTGACCCAAAATGGTCCTTG
>JAYMTF010002996.1:0-16404 GCA_036897485.1 Pelargonium nanum | reverse complement strand
GATAGCCCTAGCCGCCGCCAAGGAGCCGCAGCCGCCAAAGGAGCCGCCGCCTAGGGTTTTGATCTAATCAATCAAGTTAACTGCGAAAACACTCAGTTTAAAAATAATAAAAATCATTAATGTACGTTATTTATTTATTATTATCAAATGTAGGTTATTTTATTAAATTCAAAGAGATTGGAGTTTAGGCGCTGCTGGGACTTGATAACATTAAAATTTCAATTATGTTGTCAGAAATCTATTGACAGTGAAAGATTAGAGTAGTTTGTTCGTTGTTATTGCAATGACACGGATGTGTGGAGCACAACAGGCTTGAAAAGCGGATCGAGGCTCTAGATATTCAAAAAGCCTTGAGATCGCACAAATATTGAAGCTTACCTCGTATTGGAGTTGAATCTGATACTCTCACAGTTACTACGGCATTGCAAAGCTAAAGTAGGGTAGTATCATACTAATTTTAGATGCCCATCTTGATTTAGTTAGTTTTCATTTGTCGTGTTTCATTTTCGTTTATATGTCAATCTGCGAATTAAGTAGCTTGACGTTACCTCTATTGTCAAGATATATAGTCATAATATAGTTAGTCTTTTTTTAAAGGTAATATAGTTAGTTATTTTTATTATCATTATCATGTTTCATTTTTTAAATCATATTTAGTTAGTTTTATCAAGTAGTATGACACTACCTCAAGATAAGAAAATTGTTACAGTGATTGACTTGTTGATATATCTTATTATAAAATATCTTTCATAATAGTTTCTTGAACTTATCCAGAACTTTGTCGTTTTCAACTAATTCTATTCGATATTTCAGTACAACGTTAGTCTTTTTTTGTCTAAACAAATCTTGTGTTTATATCTTGTTATATGCAAGTTAAGAATACTTATATACTCATTTCAAATCTAGCATCAAGGTTTTGCTTAGACCAAGATCTAGGGTTTTGGAGCTATGGAGAGGCTACCTTGTACTAAACTTTAATTTGTCCGTTATTTTGTGTCACTTTCTTCTTGAAATATGTAACATATTTTCTAGGGTATTGATGATAGCCTGTCATGTGTGTGTGGTTGGTGCATGCAACCCATGTATCTTACTATATTATAAGCTTATTTTTTTATACATATCAAACAGTGCTTTTGCCCTATCATAGGACCACTTATAATCTTATATAGCTACTTGTTTCTCATTTTCATTGTTTTATACATAGCTAGTTGTCTTGTAATACATTTTTTAAGAAAAATGTATATTTTTCCAAAGATAGACAGCTTTGGTTCTATCTCCATGAATTGCTTATCAGTTAAACCCTAAAAGTTGGAGGTAGTGGGTTGCTTGTGCTTGCCCATAAAGCAAAATAATATCCATATATATAATTATTATCTTTTTAGCATTGTATTGTTTATTCATTACTTATAATAAAACTACTGTATGAAGAAACATCCATATATCAAATCATGCTAATCTGCATAATTTTGGGTTAATATTGGCAAGTACTATGAATGACATGAATCAAAAAGTCGAAATACAGAAATATTATAAGTTCTTAACTTGAAGTTAAGTACTATGATACCATATATAGACAATGAGTCGTCACGCGTTTTAAAAGATGAACAAACTTTATGTATCTATATTAAACTAATGTATATGACTCAAGCTCTCTACATCACCAATGTTATATATTCAAATTAAAAACTTTCAACTTATTCCTTCAAAAAAAAACTTTCATTTTATGAAAAATGGAAAGATGAAAGCTTCTAAAAAAACTCATCTTAAATAAATAGATCAAGGAATCACCTTCCAAGGACTTTACTTAGAGATTCAAAAGATAAAATTGTACAAATTTGTAGAACTAGCCAAATTAATCAACTAGTCTCACATACATTTAAATTTTATTACTACAAAAAAATAACCAATACCAAATTCCAATAATCGAAATGATCCCACCACACCATTTGTGATACACTTAAAAAAAAAAACCCTAAAATCTAATGTCATAAGCCAACACAATTTCTTGAGATGGTGATGCCACCATCCACAACAAGGTTATGGCCACTAACATATTTGGACTCATCACTAGCAAGGTAGAGACCAGCCTCAGCAATATCTTTAGACCTCAATGTTGCTCCTTGCAAATTAGCAATTCCTCTCACAAACTCCTCCATTTTATCCACCTCCTCCTCTTGTGGCAACCCAAAACTCATGCTCTCCTCCTCCTCCTCCTCCTCCTCACAACCACCACTCCTCCATGCATTCACAAGCATAGAAGTGGCCACACCAAAAGGTGAGATACAATTAACCCTAATCCCATATTTGCCAAGCTCGCACGCCGTGTTCTTGGTGAGCCCAACAATGGCGTGCTTCGAGGCCGTGTAGGCGTGCGGCCCGAGCCCTCCCATGACTCCGGCCACGCTCGCCATCGAGATGATGCACCCAGATCCTCTGGGGATCATCACGCGCGCGGCGTGCTTCATTCCCAATGCCACGCCGCGCACGTTGATGCGCATGACATGGTCGAACTCGTCCGTGTCGAAGTTGAGGATGCTCTTGTGCTTGGACTGGTTGCCGAGGACTCCGGCGTTGTTGAACATGATGTCGACGCGGCCGTAACGGGACACGGTCGAGTCGACGAGGTTCGCTATATCCTCCTCGGAGCTGACGTCGCAGTGGACGAAGGTGACGGACGGAGCTAGCGAGTTGGCTAAGAGAGTCCCGAGCGTGTCCTCCACGTCCGCGATCACGACCTTGGCTCCGTTTCTTGCGAAGAGCTTGACTGTCGCCTCTCCGATTCCTCTTGCACCGCCGGTCACTATGGCGATTTTTCCTTCCAATCTGAAGAAAATAAACTAAGCAATTAGCGTACAAAATCAAAAGTTCCACGTTGAAAAGAATAAGATCACATGCAACGGCTAGTAAATTAACTATTGAAGATCTGTTTGTGTACTTAAGTTGAAAAACTTAAACATTATGTGTATGCATTGTACATGTGCATCAAAAATGCGGGTCATTTTTTATATACACAATCTAGTTTTGTTATAGAAAAATGCATATAAACGCACGTGCGTACTGATACCTACAATCGTTGTGTGCACTTAATGCGAAATTAATTCTATGCACCTAGTCTTTTCTTGTATTTCTAGCTAAGATTTACCTCGAAAGCTTAGTTTAATTGTATGAGAGGACCTAGGTGCACATAACAATACCGATGCATACATGCAATTGTCAATACGAGTGTGACTTGATTGATATCATACTTTCCAATCACTCTAACAGCAATTCTCACAAGTGTGATTCGATTGATATTATACTTTCCCATGCAGTATCGATAGAAACTTAAGATGAGAGATCGTGAAGTACCTTTTTGGCGGAGAGGAAGGAGCGGTGCTTTCCCGTCCGAGGAGGTGAAGCCCTTGAAGGGCTTGCTCAGGCATAACTTGGGCAGCCATGGTTGATACCAAGAAATGGGAAAGAGAAAGGTGTTAATGTTGAGGCCTGAGTGAGGAGACAATGGCGAGGAGGTATATATATAGGCAGTGGTCAAAGAAGAAATGCAAGTTGGTTTGGTTCGATTCAAAATTTCAAGGCAGCTTCTTTGAAATGGCCCTTAAAAATGCTTTAAGGACATGCATGCCCTCCTTTTTTAACAGAGAATTGATACACTGTTCCATTAACGTACCATATATAAAATTGCATTAATTCGGTTGTTAAAGATGCAAAGTTAGATTCATTTCACACTGTTCTATACGTGTTAACTTTATATCAATGCATGTTACTAAATGTTGCCGTCATGTGAAACCTGAGAAATCTGGATCCGTCAAAATAAATAGTCAAATTCAATTCTTCAAGAATACAAAATGCCAATTTGTATCTATTTAGTTGAACAAATTGTGTCATTTGAACTGTATTCCACGGAAAAAAAATTCAGTTTGTATTTGACTATTCATAATTCAACTTCAACTTCAAAGTCTACGTCTTGTGTTGACCAAATTTACCCATGGTTTTGAAGAATGAATATTATTCCTTAAAGAACCAAGTTTATGTCTTTTAGGGCTATAACTTTCTGGTCACTATACTTTATGTATTGATGTTACGTGTATGCAGTGGCGGAGCCAGAAATTAGAGATAGGGAAGGCACGATTTTTTTTTTATGGAACGAAAGCGTGTACTTATATTAAATAAAAAGATTTTAATGAAGAAAAATATTAAAATTTAAAAGTTCTTGCTCTAACACACATTATTATATGTAAGAATATCATAAAATTTTACAAGACCATTTAAACACGCACCAAAAAATAAACATGCTTTAACAATATAGTGATTAAGGGTGCCGAAAATTAATTTAAAAGTTATATAGAATATTATTTCTAGTGCCGCATGATACGATTTAAGCTGATATTTCATAATTGAATGTTGGCTCGTTGAAATCGTATAACCAAATACCAAAAACGCTTATTAATTGAAAAATGGAGCTTTCTACTTTTACAAAATAAATTTTGTAGATGAATACAAACGTTTCTTTTCCTCCACATGAATAAAAGTAAATAAATTGAAATTAGCTTTGGCTCTCACAAAATGACTTCCCTCGACATTATGAAACTAGTTTATTTATTTTCTTCGTAAAAAAACAAGCTTTTTATGAATATAACAAAATAGTTATAGAATAATTAATAAGATTAAGCACTAAATAAAAGTGCAAGAGAGAGCCAGTACACACACAATAAAAATATATGAAAAATCAAATCATGAGACAGTAGAACAAAATTTTAGACTTATGCTTGTTGAGGGTTTTGAACCCAGACGGGGTGGGCAAAATGCCATGACTTAAGCCACTGAGCCATAAAAACCATATGGAACACTATACGTATTTAATGGTATATAAAGAGCTGCGGTGGGCAGTTGCTTACCACAACCCACCCCAGCTCCGCCAATGAAGGTGGGTGATGGGGAGGATGGAGGAGCTGCTGCTAAATGATGGAACTTTTATTTATAATCTGTGTTATTATAAAGAAATGTCATGCAACTGTTTTGTAATTTATAAATTGATTAATAATGTGTGTGTTTATTCAAGATTATTTTAGGCAAGGTAGTTAAGGCTGTTTAGAAAAATGCGACTACCAGCCAACTTGTCATCTCAAATCATACTTGTACCCCTTATAAATTCGTCCAATTTTAAACTGTTCACTCCAAAGTCTAGTACAATTC
The DNA here is from genome assembly GCA_036897485.1 of Pelargonium nanum. Classification (NCBI taxonomy): domain Eukaryota; kingdom Viridiplantae; phylum Streptophyta; class Magnoliopsida; order Geraniales; family Geraniaceae; genus Pelargonium; species Pelargonium nanum. Next base: position 11,211 of record JAYMTF010002996.1, on the reverse strand, counting down.
AATCCGCATGTTCAATGGGTTGTTCTTGGGTTCACAACCACCAACTCATGGGTAACTCGTCCGACCAACTAAAACTTTAAGAAACACCGTTAAGTTTAGACCACTTGGCTTAACTATTTTGTTAAATTAATTACACACATATATATTATACCGTCACCATAAAGACTCGAACAAGATAGCTTAAAAAAAATCCAAAACGCTTTACTCGCTTGGCCCAACGTGACTTGATATTTTGTTTAATTAATTGATAATTCTTAATTATTTTTAGGCCATTGAATAGTTTTGAATGACTTTTACTTTTATGATTTGTATTTTTTTTAGATAGGGTCAGTAAAAAATGCAAATATTCAATATTTAGTTATGTTTGGATGATTTAATCATATTTGGATCAATGTCAATATTTATTAGACGGATTGCGTGTAATGTTTAATTTTATAAATTGGGCTAAATGTAATGGTTTGAGCTTCCACTACTAAAATGTCAACCTTGTTAGTAGGGTTTCACATGCACCATTATATGTAGCCACTTAACTTTATATTTATTCGATGTGTGATATATCACCCACTTCAACACCCCCCTCACGTGCGAGTCTCACATTTTTCTTTTATTGGTGAGCTCGACACGTGCACAATCGGGGGCTTTATCAATCGGCACTCTCCCTCACGTGTAGGCATTTCTCTTCCACACGAGAGCCGTTGCAGGCATATTTATCTGCAAGCGGCTAGAGACCACAAGGGGAGACAACATAAACGGACCACCTGTGAGCCAAATCTGAATCAAAACCACCTCTGATACCATGTTAAATTTGAATAATGGCCTACACACAATTGTTAGTATGGTTTAGTTTCCACCACTACTAAAAGGTTAACCTTTTAGTAGTGAAAGCCCAAGCCACTATTATTCAAATTTAACACGTAACCCATCAAACCGCCCATAGTATGCAATTCACAAACCATCCAAAAATGTATAATTCATTAGTGATTCACTTTGTGCATTATAAAACTCAATCCCGCAACGAACAAGTTGGGTTACCCGCTTTCATAAACGGGTGGATAAACACCCATCAAAGCAGTAGTTGCGTATCTTTATTCCGACTGAAACAACTATAAATTGTGGCGCCTAAATTGAGAAAGCAACCAAACGAGAATGTAGTATCGAGTACCAAAAAAGATATTTCCTCTCTGTCTTCTCCTCAGCCAGTCCTTATGAGTCCAAGCGTGCCCTTTCTTCGGTTTCCCGCGAAAATCTCCAACGGTACAAAAAATGGCCAACGATCCAAATCTCCCTCTCTCTCTCTCTCTCAACTGCGATATCTTTGTTCGATTCGGTCTCCTTTGGTCACCATTTCTTCAAAATCTTAATCATCTTCCATGTCTCTCCTCTAACCCTCCTCTGCGCTCTCCGTCATCGTCGCGGAATCCGCTTAACCCCGGAATCCGCCATGGAAGATGAATAGATTACTCTCCACGCCGGCTTCTAAGCTCCGCCAATTCCGGAGAAAAACCGCAGACGCCGACGCCGTCCCAGCCGACGACCCTCACCCTTATCTTCTATGGCACTACCAGGTTCTCGACCCGGCGAGCGACATTGTCAACCACTGGAACCATGTGTTTCTCTTCACCTGCCTCATCGCCCTCTTCATCGACCCTCTCTACTTCTACATCCCCAAAATCGGCGGTCCCGCCTGCATCGAGAGGGAGACTCGTCCCGCTGTCTGGATCACCGTCTTCCGAACCTTTACCGATCTCTTCTACCTCCTGCATATGATCCTCAAGTTTAGGACCGCTTTCGTGGCCCCGAGCTCCAAGGTGTTTGGGAGAGGCGAGCTGGTTATGGACCCTAAGGAGATCGCTATGCGCTACCTCAAGACCGATTTTGTTATCGATCTTGCTGCTACGCTTCCCTTACCTCAGGCAATTTTCATTTTCTCGAACTCTACTTCCTTTGATTTCCCAATTCTTACTGTTTGTTTTGTTTTTTCAATTTATGGATTGTGTTGCTTAAATTTTGCAAGATCTTATTAGTTGCTGCTCGATTGAGTAGGTATCGGAGTGATTAAATCGATAGATATGGAGAACATGGTTGAAAATTGTCAGATCTGAGAAGCATTTTTAGATCTTTGTTAATTGGTTTTGTCTCCTTTGGACTAACATTTTTTAGTTTTAGCTCATAATTAGGGTTTAGCTTGTTTTAAGCCCCTAGACTCTATTTTTTTTTTGAATTAAACCCACGACTACGTCAGCAGTACGTGTTAGACTCCAACTATGATGGATGGAACAATAGTGTTTCATTTCATTTTTTTGAGGTAAGAACGCTAAAACGACGTCGCTTCGGGTGTGGGTATCTCAAGAAATGAAACGTTTTCGTTCCATCAATCACAACTAAAGACTTACATGATGATAATGTGTTATCCTAAGCTGGCATGACACGTCAAAACCGGCTATAACCGATAACGTGAGTTTAATTGAAAATAATAGAGGAGTCTAAGGGGTCAAACCAAGCTAAATTCTAATTATGGGCTAAAAAATAAAGTGTCAGTCCAGCGGAGGCAAAACCATTTAACCCTTAAATCTTTGATAATTACTATACAGTATTTTATGGTCATAGTTGAGCTGTTTTGTTTTCAGATTGTTACTTGGTTGATAATTCCATTAACAAGAGACTCCAGTGTTGACCACACCAACAGCACTCTTGTACTCATGGTTGTTTTCCAATATATCCCTAGGATGTTTCTCATCTATCCTTTGAATCAGCGTATTATAAAAAGTACAGGAGTTGTTACTAAGACTGCTTGGTCTGGAGCTGTTTACAATCTCCTTCTTTACATGCTTGCTAGTCATGTAAGCATCCAGATCATCTCTTCTTCCCAAGTTATTTTCATCTCCTGTACGTAGTTACTGAAGCTCATTTGGCTGTAGGTACTTGGAGCTTCATGGTATCTTCTAAGCATAGGGCGGCAGTTCCACTGCTGGGATATGGAGTGCAGGAATGAGAATAGCCAGCGAGTTGTGTCATGCCTCCCTAGCTATCTTGATTGTGCTAGTAATGGTCAAGCTGAAAGGGAATATTGGCTCAATGTCACGATGGTGATTACTAACTGTGATCCTAAGAACAAAAATACCAAATTTAGGTTTGGAATGTATGCAGATGGTGTGACTAGCGGTGTTGCCGAACTAGTCTTCTCTAACAAGTTCTTGTATTGTCTTTGGTGGGGTTTGAGAAACTTAAGGTATGAGTCTTGAACTTTTGGAGCATTATAGTTGGTAGTATTTTGTTCAAAGATACGATAATGGTTATTTGCAAATTGCAAAAGGTTTCTAATTGGAGTCATGTTTAAACTTTAAACTGATTGTGGTGTCAACCAAGTCTTTTTATTGGGGTACAAATAGGTCATATATACCATAAAGTTTTAGTTGTGCTGTTAAATTTCTATGACTGACACTTTTTACATCGAAGGCTTTGTTCTATATTTTGAACCGGCAAGTTTTTCAATTGGCCTGCAAAATTAAAATTTTATTTGGAAGGTACATTTCAACGGCTAGTTTGGATTGAAGGAAGGGAAAGGGAGTCAATTAATGCTTCCTCTGTTTGGGTATATAAACTGAGGCTGGGAATGAAGGAAAGTGTAAGGAAATTGTGGCAGTGTGTTTGTTTTGGGTACAAAATGTCACGGTTTCAAATTTCCAGCGATTTGTTATTAACTTTAAGAATGACAAAAACACCCTGAGACTAAATTCAAAAGCAAGTTTATTTTGGTAAGTGAAAAATAACACATGCAACTTCCTCTCTTTCCCATACTTTAATATTAACTTCAATTCTTTTCTTCTCAGAATTTTCTTCCTTCTAACCTGACTAAGATTGTAACATGCTGTAAAGGAAAGGAGCTCTTAAGTTTATTATTGGTCCTTTCAAAATCAAAACCTACCTGTAGATTACGTGTTAATTTGAGTTGCATTGTGTGTGTGTTTAAATTCTTTTTTTCTTGGTGTTCATGCTGGCATCTCAAATCTCTATGCAGCTCATATGGTCAGAATCTGGAGACGAGCACATATTATGGTGAGACAATCTTTTGCATTCTTATAAACATCGTCGGTTTGGTTCTGTTCGCTCAGTTGATCGGCAAGATGCAGGTTCCATCTCCTTCTTTTGTGACATGATATTCTTGTTGTTGCTATATTAGTGGTGCAGGGATTCTTGTTCTACAAGACAGATAAAAATTAGAAATAGAGCAAAGATTTCTCTGTGCATAGAAAGTGTAGGTCAACTAAAAGTAAAGCGATAGTTACAAAATACCTGAGCTTTACTTTATAAGTCAAGGATTAAGGCTTTTGGGAACAGTAGACTGGTCCAAAAAATCCAATAACCCACCAGTTGAAGGCAAAATTTATATTTTCTTAATTGCTTCCTTTAAATCAATTTTATACTACCAACAAGGAAAGATCTAAACTCTTATTAGATAAAATGAATAACAGCAGATACATCATAGCTGGTACTTTCACTCATCTTTCTAAATCACTCAAGCTAAGCTAACGAGTTTAAGAGAAACTCTTAACTGAAAATATGAAGTGAGCTATTTGATTATTTACTGTGTAGCCAATACAGTGGTGATATAACCATGCGGTCCATGACATGATTTTTTAGATATTGGTTGGTCAAACTGTTCAAAGTGCTTCAGAATATTAAGCCTAGGGGCATATTTGTGGATCCTATCAAGGCTGGGGTTGAAAGTACCAGTGAGAATGATGGTGTAGCTCTAGGTTGTTGTGCCAGACACTTGGTTTTGATCCTACCTTCATCAAGGTTGGAAATGGTGGTTGAATGTAGAATAAGTGGTGCTTACGTTTTCTTCCCCCCCTCTTCTATAGAGGAGAGTTGGTCAATTTGGGGATATTTTCCAACACTTCCACCCAAAAGTTGTCTTCATTAAGGTGATGAAGGTTTACAAGTAGTATCTAGGTTTTCACAGTTAGGTCACATACTTTATATGTAGATTCCTAAGTTGCAGTTCTCAGTAAAATGGAAAGGTATTGGAACTGAAATTTCTGTTGAAATGTGTGTGTTGTATGTAATAATTGCCATTTTGCAGTTAGTTTTGCTATACTGAAATTTAGTTAAGGTTGATTATTCAGTACGCTGACAGGTTAGTATTCGTGAATTTTTCACATACTACACTGATCTAATAAGAATTTTGTTTCCCTCCTTGAAGACTTATTTGCAATCTATGACGGTGAGAATTGAAGAATGGAGAGTCAAGAAAAGAGATACTGAAGAGTGGATGAGGCATCGGCAGTTACCTCCAGATTTGCGAGAACGAGTCCGTCGATTTGTTCAATACAAATGGCTTGCTACAAGAGGAGTTAATGAAGAATCTATATTACAAGATTTGCCCTTAGATCTTCGTCGCCAAATTCAACAGCATCTATGTCTTTCCCTTGTTCGCCGTGTAAGTTCATCTTATGATAACTTGTCATTGCTCTTCAACTTAAAACGTACTTGGATGTGTTTGACATAGATGATGAAGTTTGTAGTAATTCCTTCATTGCACAGGTCCCATTCTTCTCTCAAATGGATGATCAGCTTCTTGATGCCATATGTGAACGCCTTGTCTCATCGTTGTGCACAGAAGGCACGTTCATATTTCAAGAGGGTGATCCAGTAAATGAGATGCTTTTTATCATTAGAGGACAACTTGAGAGCTCAACAACAAATGGTGGAAGGTCTGGGTTCTTCAATTCGATCACCCTTCGACCAGGGGACTTCTGTGGTGAGGAGCTGTTGACATGGGCTTTAATGCCCAACTCTAGCCTCAACATGCCTTTATCAACTCGGACTGTCAGAGCTCTCTGTGAAGTCGAAGCTTTTGCACTTCGAGCTGAAGATCTCAAATTTGTTGCAAATCAATTCAAGCGGCTCCACTGCAAGAAACTCCAACATGCTTTCAGGTACTATTCCCACCAATGGAGGACATGGGGTGCTTGCTTTCTACAATCTGCTTGGAGAAAGTTTAAAAAACGAAAGATGGCAAAGGAATTGGAAGCACAAGAGAACTTATACTACATGCAAACGTATGACCGAGATAGTAACTATAGTGAAGAAACAGATGAATGGTACGAGGATGCGAGTGGTGAGAATTCGCCAACGGACAACGCAAACAACAATCATAATATTGGAGTTGGAGCCGCATTATTGGCCTCAAAATTTGCTGCAAACGCAAGAAAAGGGACACAACACAAAGCTCGGATGGGTGTTACTTCTGCTAGCAGCTTAAAAATGCCCAAGTTGTTGAAGCCACATGAACCTGATTTTACTATAGACCGGGACGATGTTTAGTTAGTAAAAGAACTGGTCAGGAAAGAGATAAAGGAGATACAACTGATTAGGTAGGAAAATTTATACCATCCATGTAGATTACAATTTTGAACTAGTAATGATTGTATACTTCTCATTTATCTGTTCACATATGTTTCAGTAACGATTTTTGTCGCGAATGTTGGGTACAATATCCTCTCTTGAAATATAATCACTTTCTTGAAACATTCTGTATCAGCTTCTTATTGTGATTCGTGATGCTATGTGCAGCAGTATCTTTCTTTTCTGATATATAGTATCAGTATATGATTCTTGTTACAGTAAAAGAGAAAGAAAAAATACATTTCTGTATAAAACATTCTGTGCTTATGAGATAGTTCAAGAATCTCTCATTTATGGAATTGAAGGATAGTTTGGTGTAGTTTCAGGAGAAGTAGTTTTCGCGCTTGTTGATAAGGAGAGCGCCTCCTCTAATCGTAACACAACTTGCTCCATTGATGGTCTCTGTTGCTTTAGTGCTGTGCAGGACAGAGCCAGCTCAAGGGTCAGCTCGAAAGCTTCAGCCGGGAACTCGCCATCAAGCTTAGGATCTGCGAATCCTGCTGTACTGCCTTCTCTGGTAAGAGCTTTTGCCTGGGAACCAGTGGAGAATGTGAAACTGGTATATCCCAAGTTGATCAAGACAAAATGAAAGGTAAAATGAAACTCAGTTTCTTCTTACCATTTTGTTGAGCCGAATTGGCGTCCTGACGTTGAGGTTTATAACTCTCTTTCCTGAGAGGATTTGTAGAAGTACTATTCCAAAGCTGTAGACATCACCCGATGAATTCACGCGCCGGTTGTTCTGGTACTCTGGATCAACATAACCAAAAGTTCCTCTGACTTCTGAGCTGACATAGGTTTCACCCAGGTCCATAACCTTGGACAATCCGAAGTCTGATAGCTTTGCTCTAAAGTTTGCTGCCAGAAGAATGTTAGTTGGCTGCAAAGAACACAAAGTTTTCAGCATTTGGTCTTTTTCTCTGGTGCAAGAAAAACTCATGCATAACTTCTATACCTTGATATCGCGATGGACAATGCAACCTTCGGGATATGTGTGGAGGAAGTAGAGAGCTCGCGCGCTGTCAATTGCAATCTCAAGCCTTTGAATCCATGACAGGACCTTATCCTTCCCTGTCATGCATCAACACAAGTCTATCAGTTTTCGAGGAACTGAAGACTGATATATAGTCCGAAACTTTGATGTGAAAATCATACCGAAAAGCCATTCTGAGAGGTTTCCATTGGGACAAAGCTCGTAGACGAGGAAACACTCATCTTGCTTCACACAACAGCCCAGCAAAGCAACAAGATTCGGGTGTGTGATGTGTGATAAGCTCGTGACTTCCCTGGCAAAAGTTTCTACATCTCCATCATCGTTCACTATGTGCTTAATTGCAACATGCTGCTTGTTTGATAGCACTCCTTTGTACACCTTCCCTGTTACAGCAAAAATGATGAATGCAGTGAACATCCAAAAACATTTCGATGATTTCCAAAGAATTAGGCCCCTCGTTTTCCTGTCTCTATCTTCGGAATATGGATTTTCTTCCCCCAAAGACTAGAAAATGAGCAAGCTATAGCTGTTTCTGATACTTAAAAGTTTGTTTTCTTCTATACGATTCACTTGAAATGCTCACCAGCAGTCCCTTCACCAATCAAGTTGAGTGCATGTAGATTGTTTGTGGCAAAGTACACCTCCCGGACTGAAATCTTTGGGCAACGCCGCTCCTTTACGAGCACATTGTTAATTGCTGTGCAGTGAACAAACATAGTCAGCATAAAATGCCACATATGAATCACAAGTGTTTTGGTTTCTGATATGGCCATGATTTTTCTCTTCACATAGGAGCATACCATGTTGTTTCGGAGGCTGCTTTGGTCCCGAACATTTTCTCCCGTAGATGAACGCGGCTATGACTATAATCCCCGCCGTCCCACTCAAGCATCCTATCAGGATCCATGTGCCTGCATCCATCTCAAACCCTCCAAGGCTAAGAATATGTAAAAAAAAAAAAACATTTATGAAAAGCTGAGGATGGAAAGAGAATCAATCACCTGTGCTGATTCTAGGCCTCCTCTTATCATCTGGTGCTTCACTATCTTCTGCAGAAAAGAAAAGAAAGTTATAGATATGAATCTGATTCATTTACTGATATATCATATATGTTTCATCAACCAATTACCACTGCCTTGTGCCCCAAGGCAGGCATAGAGTGATTTGGCATACTCCTCGTCTCCAATCCTCGAACCAGTTAATGAAACCAACACCGCGAACCTACAAATATCATTCTGGACCTTCAATGAATCCTCATTTGTGGATACAGAATCTGTTGTTGCTGCTCTAATGTCTAGCCAACTCTTGGCACACAAATCACATGATCCATTAGATCCTCCATTGGAGCTCAAGTGTTGGCAGTTTTGCTTGAGAGCTACCAACCCATCTCCCAACTTTGTGGAAACATCAGCAACAGAGAAATCAGAACAACCAGCAGCACCACTAGTCAGCCTCTCAATCCCACAAGAGAGAACATCTTGTTGAACAGTCTTCATAGAGATCAAGCAGTTTCTTTGCTCTGTGGAGTTTAGGTAAATCTTTCCTGTTTGGTTAGCTCTGACCCCAAGCCCATAGAGATACCTCTGGAACCCTCCATCACAGCAGTTGCTGTGTAGAAACCCGCCCCAGTCTCTCCCTTCGCAACCCGAAGGAACCGAAAGGTTGAAATCAAGACTGCAAGAAGTTGAAGAAGGCTGAGAAACCACAAATTTGAAGGTGGAGACCAAGACGGTGATGATGTAAACACTAGAAAGTGGATACCAAAACTCCGTCCAAGTTCTCATTGTAAGTGCCTTAATCTCTTGAGGCCTCAGGTTCGAGCCTCTGTTGTTACGCTTGCTGATGGACTTCTGGGTTCCAAGATCAAGCAGTTTCTAGAGAAGGGTCAAAAATGGTCATCACTATTATATCAGTTTCTGACATGAAATACATACACAAAACCAAGGTTTGGAAGCATCGTCCGAGATGAGATATCGAATAAAGAATTGTGGGTTTAGCTTCTTTTTCTGATATGGAAACTGTAGAGGCCGGCTTGGCCAATGCAAAACAATCAAGAAGACAAGAACTGTATAATATAGTTTCAGCTTTAACTTTATGGTGTGTTCCAAGCAAATCACAAGAGTTTTACTGAGGCAGAGAAGTGATGACCAGGACAGTTTTGACAGTTACTGATCAATTGCTTGCTGTTCAAAGAGGAAAAAAAGACAGATCAGTTGATGGTTTAAATTAAAGATTAAGGTAGATGTTATGTTGAATCATCAAAGAACATGGTGGTGCTAATTAGTATATTCTTCACATTCATATCTATGTGAATATTAAGGTCTCTCTTTCTGGCTAGCTGTTATTTTCTTGTATTATGGGCCTGCCATTGTCACTACCTGAGCTGAAAATGGCACTATATATATACACATTGAAGAAGACAAACAAGACAAGAGAAGCTTCGAGTGATTGATTTTAATTATTTAATTTCCTCAAGTATTTTTTTTTTCAATCTTTTTTTTTTCTTTTTTGAGAAACAACCAACTTTTATTCAACTATAATCAAGGAGGGTATGAACCCAATCTCGTGCGCGCCCACGAGCCAAGGATCCCGGAAAGCCTTTACATTCTCCCCGGAGCCTAATAGGCAAGGTCATCCCCAATTTTAACAGTTGTGTAGACTCTAATGCTATGAAGCCCAAGCTTAACTAGGATTCGATCCTAGTGTAGCATCAAGGAAAAAAGTTCGGAAAATGTAGTGCCCCTTACACATTAATCTCCGCTCATGTCCACCAGACACACCATCTCGCCACGGTACTCAGCATTTACACAACAACCTTTTGACTATTGCAACAACATTGGCCACCATTTGGTTGCGCTCAACCAAGTCCAACTCTGCCATGGACTCAACGATGACGCGATAATGCTCCACCGCCAAACCCGGAAGCTCATTTTTTTCGTTCCAACAAAGTGTTTGAAGTCCCGCAAGGGGCTAGTGACCCTAATGAACACACTAGCTACCTCGGGTAGCTCTCTAAAGTCTAATCCATTATGAAGACTCTTATCTCCCCGGACCATCTCAACATCTTCCAAATGTTTCGAAACTCTAGGACGCTAACCTGTGCGGGAGATTCTTCATAGGCTCTAAGTACATGATGAGTCATACATAAGCATGTCGACTCTCCCAACGCCCGCGCCCGGGGTGTCGGGGGAAGCTAGAATTCCAAGCCACTGAAGTGGACTTCAAAGTGAGTCTCACTTCAGTATCAACCAATCACACGTTAATACGTGGCAAGAACTTGAGATTAGTATAAATACCCTCTCATAGTAAGAGGAGAGAGATCTTCATATTCTCAATTATCGCTCTCACTGTAGTTTTCTCTCTCTCAAAACACTCTCGTTTATTCCGACCGAGAACTTATTCTCGCGCTTCCGGGAAACATCCGGGGTACCTCGTTATTTGATGTGCTTCCACGATCAGGTCACAAGTCCGAAGGACATTGTACGACGAACCTTGACATTGAAAACAAACATTGGACATTGACAATGAACAAGAGAGACTTGGACTTAGAGATCACACCTAGGAAAATATTACCTTAACATATGAGCGTACGACAACAACAATCTAGTGCCACTGATTTAACCGGTTCAAACAGACGCATCAAGTATTATAAACCTATATTTTTATTCACAACTAGTTTAGATCCCGTGCGTTGCACGAGCAAGAAAAATATACACACAATTATTTTTTTCTGCAAAATTAATCATATTATATGTACACATATTACAACACATCAACTACATAACTTTATCGAATACACATATAAT
>JAYMTF010002995.1:0-16406 GCA_036897485.1 Pelargonium nanum | reverse complement strand
AAGTGGGACTCATTACTATTAAAATAAAAATAAAAATAAATCAATAAACTTGATTTTTTTTTTTGTCCCACATCGGTTAGAAATGAAAAGTAAAATGAAAAATATTTCTATAAATAATTGGTCAATGTTTTCATTAGTTTCAGTAAGGGTTTAACTCATTTCAATAGTATTTTGAATAGTTGGTATACTAACGGTAATGATCAATAGTTCAAATTCAGTTAAAATTATTCACCAAATCGATTGAAACTGATTCGTAATATTTGTAAATCGATTTAGTCGTCCAATTTGGTTGGTGATCGGTAATAAAATTAAAAACTGCAATAACCTATCTATTCTAGAGAAATACAATCAGATTTGTTTTTCATGACAACGATTAGTCAATATTATTAAACTATTTAGTGCACTATAATAATAAAAACCCGAGTAAAGTTGGGTACCAAAACTAGTTTAAAACAAAAGTCCAGAAAAGGGAAGGAAGAGTTCCACAATGGTACGTTTTATCATTTATGTATCGAGATTCGAGAAGAAGGTGACTTAGGTGAGTGGGGTCGAATCACTAATAATAAAAAGACCCACCTCCACTCCCACAATAACACACACAGAGACAGAAATGGTGGTGGAGAGAGTGAGAGACATCGACGATCTGCCCAAAAACGCCGCCAACTACACGGCCCTGACGCCGATATGGTTCCTGCAGAGAGCTGCTCTGGTGCATCCCGCCAGAAAATCCATGATCCACGCTTCTCGCCACTTCACCTGGCTCAACACTTTCCATCGCTGCCGCCGCTTGGCTTCCGCTCTCTCCAACCGCAACATCGGCCCCGGCTCTACGGTCATTTTCTCAATTTCATCTTCATTTCGCAGAATATAGTTTTTGATTTTCCATGTTCATCTTCTGGTTCTACTTTGTAGAGATAATTGATGGAATTGACAGGAGAATGTTGACTATTTGAAATTTGGAAAATGTTTACGTCTATTTTCTGCACTCATCAATGTCTAGGAATGCATAGATAATTGTCTGGAATTCAATTATTGCCTTATTTTCGGACCAATAATTGTCTCTAGGAAATTTATGTTCATGTAAAAAGTAATTTTTTTCATAGTGAATGTCATATTCTCTGCTGATTGATGTTCGTGGAGATATTGATGCGGGAACTTTCAAACCTCCAGCAACGAATCAAATCTTTTAAGTAGAAAACAGAAATATTTATTTGTTCCGCGTAATGGTTGATATTATCTTTGACTGGATGGAGAATCTGGCCTGCAATTAAATTTTTACGGCTTTAAAATTCATCTTCGTTTAAAAGTACAGATTCAAATTTTTTATGTCCAAACTTTGTTTGGTAGCTGAAAATTTGAGGGACCTGAGAATGATGTTGAGTTTCTTGATTTTTTTAATATTTTTTTTGCAAGTAATTTGGATACTCTTTAATCAAATAATGAAAGAAACCTTGATAGGAGTTGTATTATCTTCGGTTGGATGGAGGATTTGGCTTGTACTTAAATTTGCGGATAATATTTCCTTATTGTGCACTGATATTTTATGCTTAAAATGAATTTGATATATTGGCAATGGGAATCCTAAAAGTTCCTTTTCAACTCAATTTTGTGTTTCAGTGTTATCCACATCTAAACTAGAACTATAGATGCGTCTGTCTTTCTAATTCCACAAATATGGTATTTGTTAGTGCCAGTTAGGTGGATGACAGAAATTTTAACTACATAAATTCAATGTATGGCATGTGCAATGTATAATAAGTATAAAATTTGTATATTGATTTGTTGCTCCTAAGTTGTAGAAATATACTATATCTGTGGTCCTTCTTGTACTATAAAGAGCATTTTGCTTCAAAAGAAAACCCTACAATAGTACTAGGAAGTTGAACTAGGCAAAGCCGAACGTGTTAAAAAATCTTGAGCAAAATTTGATTGTATCGAATTGGTGTATACACTGTTTTCCTTGAATGGGGTTAGTTGAAGCCTATTGCATGTAATAAAGATATTGTCTGCAGTAACTCTTGAAACAGGACAGTATATTTTAAATTTTTAATAGATCGAAAACTACTGCATGTAATAAAGATATTGTCTGCCGCCTGTTTACTGCTATATTGTGTTGTGTATATGCCTACAAAAATTATAAGATTATAAGAATTTTCTGTTCATCCAGATTATGAGTTAGCTTTCCTGTCACGAGTATTGTTCTCATAAGAGTACAGAAATACACGGGAAACAGATCTGAAACACTTGGGCCTGCATAGAACTTTATTTATGAAGTAGCATTTCTTGTCACCTTTCATTTTCATGGGTCATTATAATTCATCCCTATAAATAAAAAAAAAGCATGAAAGTGTCCAACAATGGTTATTTGTTTGGATACTTTTAAGCGTCCGACTGTTTGTGTTCTACAGTTATGTTGTATGAGAGCTAGTTGACAAAATATGATAATCATCTTTCTTATATTACTGGCAGGTAGCTGTAATTGCACCAAATATTCCTGCCCAATATGAAGCTCATTTCGGAGTTCCAATGGCTGGAGCTGTGGTAAATTGTGTAAACATTCGTTTAAATGCACCAACAATTGCTTTTCTTCTAGGCCATTCGTCATCTGCAGTTGTGATGGTGGATCAAGAGTTCTTTTCCTTGGCAGAGCAAGCTTTGAAAATATGGGCAGAGAAAAGCAAAAGCAATTACAAGCCTCCCATTTTAATTGTGATTGCCGATGATAGCTGTGATCCTAAGCAATTGAAATATGCTGTTGGAAGAGGGGCCATTGAGTACGAGAAGTTCCTGGAAACTGGGGACCCAGAGTTTTCTTGGAGATCACCACAAGATGAGTGGCAGAGCATTGCTTTGGGTTATACTTCTGGGACAACAGCCAGTCCAAAAGGTGTGGTGTTGAGTCATAGAGGAGCATATCTAGCATCCATGGCTGGAGTTCTTACATGGGGGATGGGTGAAGGGGCTATATACCTTTGGACGTTACCCATGTTTCATTGCAACGGTTGGTGTTTCACATGGTCCCTTGCAGCTCTTTGTGGGACAAGCATATGCCTTCGACAGGTAAAGTTACTGAGAATGCCTTACATTTATTCAAGTTCATTACTCGACAAAGTAGGCTCATATTTGCTACTCCTTCGTGTGTCCCTCCCTAATTTTGATATGGTAATAGCTCATAATATATAAAGTATCTACCACTCACAAAATAAAGAGCTCTTTTATGTTATCAAACTTTACATTTATACAATAGCTCATTTATGTTATTCACATAATATATACAATATCTACCACTCACAAGCTTTGAATGATCAATCATTTGTATAAAATTCAAATTCTTTTCGCCTCATATGCCTATTTTGCATTGGGATTTTAGAAACCATCCTAAGTAGGCAGGTAACCTTTGACCTAGGAATTTTGACTATCATATAAGTAATAGAAATAGTGAATTCTAATTATTATGCACCTAAATTATGAATTTTTGGTAGATGAAGAGTGAAGAGGCACTTTCAGATGTCCAAATTGCACATTTATCAACTATTAGTGCATGTATTATATTCGATTGCTGTCTCCTTAAAAAGTTATGGTTGAAAATTGTAAAAATAAGCTCTTCAGATTTCTATACAAATGTGATAAAAATTTAAATTCTGTCTCCTCGCTATCATGTTTTTAATCTCTTTTGCATTTATGCAGGTAACAGCTAAGGCAGTGTATTCTGCCATAGCGAAATATGGCGTCACTCACTTCTGTGCTGCACCTGTGGTGCTCAATAGCATTGTAAATGCCCCACCAGAGGATACCATCCTCCCACTTCCTCATGCTGTACATGTAATGACAGCTGGTGCCGCTCCGGCCCCTTCTGTTCTTCTCGGCATGTCCCAGAAAGGGTTCCGTGTCACCCACACTTACGGTCTCTCTGAAACATATGGCCCATCCACAGTGTGTGCATGGAAGCCCGAGTGGGATTCCTTGCCTCCGGAGACCCAAGCTCGCCTAAATGCACGCCAAGGTGTTCCATATGTCGGGTTGGAGGAAGTGGATGTAGTGGACACGCAAAGTGCAAAACCTGTTCCTGCTGATGGAGCCACAATAGGAGAGGTAGTGTTTCGGGGTAACATCGTAATGAAAGGGTACCTGAAGAACCCGAAAGCCAATGAAGAGGCTTTTGCAAACGGGTGGTATCATTCGGGGGACATTGGGGTGAAGCACCCAGATGGGTATATAGAAATTAAAGACAGATCAAAGGACATCATTATCTCTGGAGGTGAAAACATCAGTAGTTTGGAGGTAGAGAAGTTTCTGTATATGCACCCGGCAATATTGGAGGCGTCGGTGGTGGCAAGGCCGGATGAACGGTGGGGAGAGAGTCCTTGTGCTTTCGTGACATTGAAGTCGGGAGTAGATAAATCGGACGAGGCGCGTTTGGCTGAAGATATCATCAAGTTTTGCCGGGCGAAGATGCCCGCTTACTGGGTTCCAAAGTCGGTAGTGTTCGGGGCATTGCCAAAGACGGCTACTGGGAAGATACAGAAGCATGTGCTGAGGGCCAGAGCTAAAGAGATGGGAAGTGTAAAGAGGAGCAAGTTATAAGTGTAAGATTAGATGGTGAGTGAATAAGTGTTATAATTAATGTTGTTGTATCAGTATTGCGACTACTGGGAATAAATAAAAGATTCATCTAGTTTGTTGCCTTGAGGATGCGTGGTCTCGTGCGCTTCATCAGGGGTGTGCACGGTCGGTTAACCGACCGCACATTAAAATTATTAAACCGAACCGAATGATTCGGTTTTCAATATGAAAGAACCGCCAACCGACCGCACAATGACCATAACCGCATTACTCGGTTAACCGGTAGCAGTCGGTCGGTTACGGTTTTTAACCGACAAAACCTAATTCAAAGTTTTGGACTAAACACTTCAACAATAGTTCATTCTAGGCCCATTTAATGACCCAAAACAATGAACTTAAAAAGTCAGCAATCATATAGCCCAACTTCAATCAAGCCCAATTGTGAAATACTAAATAAATGGAAAACTAGTTCTATTTATAGCCAAGACTAATTCTCCTATTGTGTAAATCTTTCGACGTGGGATTCATCTATCCAGTAGTTGTGTTAATTTTTTTATATTTTAAATTTCATATTGTGGGCCTACACGACACATATATATTTATGAGTCTTTATTTCCATTATAATTAATGTCCCAACATCCAATCAACTTCTTTTGTTTTCACATTTAAAAGTAATAAGTCATTTAATACACGTTCTCTCTTCAACCCTTCGTATATCTTCTATCTTCTTCTACAATGTATCTGCAAATCTCTACAACAGAGCAACCAGAACCTCCATGAAAGCTTTGCTTCTCCATTTTTCGGTTGGTTCGGTTATGCTTCGGTTCAAGACATTCAAAACCGATGACCGCACCGTTGCAGTCGGTTTCAGCAATATGGAAACCGATACCGTCCGACATTCACTCGGTGTCGGTTCGGTTTCGGTTCGGGCCGGTCGGTTCATCGGTGCAGTTCGGTTTTGCGGTTCAACATGTACACCCCTACGCTTCATGGACACGATGTGTGGTCTCCTGCACTCCCTGAACACGTCTTGTGTGACAAACATCTCTTTCTAATTCACGTACATTTAGGAATTATTAGGATTCCACATGCTAAACCAAAAATATTTGCTAACCCTCTCACAACTACCGTTTAGGATAACTTGGATAGCGTCCATACACATGTTCACGAAGAAAATTTGGAGAGGCTTCTTAGATTCTCAAACCATGTCCACATACATGAAAATTTTGGGACTCTTCTCGTAGACTAGGATTAATTTCTTGATGTTGTTACCACTAAATAGGGGTTTCTTCGAGGTGTCGGTCTTGAACTAAAAAAAAAACTTGGGGAGCTTTTCAGGTACCTTATCCAACACTTGGAATAATTTTTAGAACCTCTTGGTATTCAACCTAATTCTTAATTTCTTCTTCTTCTTCTTTTGAATCTCCCATACTCTTCCCAATATGGGAAAGTATTTCGGACTGTCGATATCTTTGGGGAAGCAAAATTTTCACTAGACATGATACTTAGTCTTACCTGGAGGCCTGTTAAGGAGTTTTGTTGAGTCATCGTTGAGGAGATATTGAGGGACATCATGGTGGAAGACTTGTTGGAGCTTTGTGGAGGAAGGGTGAAAAGACTCCGCACGTTTTTTAATCTGACACTTGACAAAAATTTTAAGCTTTGAGTTTCTTGGGAGGATCCTACCAGAGAGAGTCTCACCAGATCAATTTAAGGTGACCCGTAGTGGCTCACGAGGGCATGGTCACGATAAGTCATTCATGAACACCTAAGATGCCTCGCGTGAGAGATGTGACGATGGGTCATGTAAGGAGACTTAAGTAGGCCCGCATGGGCGAAGAGACGATATGTCGTTGGGAGAGAGGTCCCAAGGAGGATCTCCTCTAGATTTTTACAATTTTTGCTTCCATGACATTGCCCTTTAGAAGACCTAAGGAGGGCTTGTTAAGGTGAGAAATTGATAAGTGAGGATAGGTTGTGCTTCCTGCGTTGGCCCTAGAGGAGGATGGACTCAAACACACTTTTTTTTTGGTTTCCTTGTAGAGCCGTGACATGGCTCCTAAGTCTGTGGTTTTACTATGAGTTTGACTCTATTCTCTTTGTGACTTTGATTCGGTTCCTTTTCTTTTGCAAGACAGTACACAAGGACCTTTCAACAAAACATCTTGAATAACAAGTTTATATTCATTTACGACTGTGAACCGTCATCACCTTAATGGTGTGAGGTTGTGCTCGGCGGAACCTTCATTAAAGCACTCGGAGTATGAGAACCTCAACACCATTCACATGTCTTTTTTTGTGAGAATCTATTAATTATGACACTAAAAGCGCACTTTAAATTACTCATTAATGATGTCTTTCATAAAAAAAATCATATAGAGATTGATTGTCATATTATAAGTACATTATAGTGGAAGTACTTTTTATTTTTTTTTTTGTCTCAGTATAAATAAATTTTGTGACCGACATATTTACATACTCTTCTTTCAAATAAATAAATAAATGTGTGTGATTTGCAAAACTCAATTTATCTTCTTTCTGACATGAAAGCTAAAAAAATTAACAATTACTTGTCATTAATTGCTTTAACAACTTCATCATCAAATTATTGGCTACTAACTCCCATCCACAAACTCCATCTTTATTGTATTTAATATATTTTCTTTGCTTCCCATATATAGGCCTTTATTTGTACATCATAACACATACAACAAAGTTCAATGAACAAGTCTTCATGTCTATCAACAATATATAATCATGGGGTAATTGCAGAAGGACCCCGGTCCTTTACAATTTTTTATATCTGGCGCCCTTATTCATTTTATTGTGACTGTAGGACCCCTTTATCTATGCATCGTCTCATCCTTCTCTTTTTCCATCAGTTAAGTTTTAAAATGACCTATATACCCTCCAAATTTTAGGGGTCTTTCTTTTTTTACCATCTTCTTCATACATTCTTCCATTAAATGAGCTACAACTACAGAGATGAAAAGTCAAACTCAAACCACCAATATTTGCTGCAACAACCTACACATCTCACTGATGTTCACAAGTTCAAATCAAAACCACAAACACCAACTAAAAACTCATCAATTAAATTTTACATCTCCCTTAAGTCACCTGCAAACCCTAACCTCAAAAATACCACAAAATCATTGCAAATATCATTCAATAAAGCCATCGAAACACACCACCATGTCAAGAAAAAAATGGCTGAGAGAAAAATCAAACCCTCAACCTCTACGACTCAACCACCGAACTAAACGTAGTCTTGAAATCCCTCCATCTCCATTGTCGCAAACCACCGCACGACCCTCTATCGCAGATTAGGTTCTTGCATAATTCTTCGCCGCAAACCACTGCAGTGAAGACCCTCTCTCTCCAAATCCAATAAGCCAAACACCATTGTTGTAGTTTCTTTCTCCGACCTCCACTATTCGAAGCTGTTAAGGAAAGTAATATTGGAGATCCTAATGATCCCTTGATTATAGGGGTTTTTAGTTTTGTGTTTGATTTCATATTGACGTTTAATTTATGTTTTATTATTTGTTTTTGTTGAATTTGTGTGTTGTGTTTAGTTTCAATTTTCAATAATTTCTAGTTTCCGGCAAGATTTTCCAGATTTCGGTGGTGTTATGAAGTTTTCGGCGGTATTATGAAGTTGCCGGTTACATATCAAGAACATGTTCTTGGTTAATGAAGAAGAAGGGTAAAAGCAGGGCCGTCTCAATGATTTCAAGGGCCCTGTGCCAAAATTAAAATTTGGGCTTCTAAATTTTTTAAATTGTGGCAGATCTCGTAAACCAATAAAAATAAACTCGATCAGTTAACCGAAATCATTCAGTCGGTTGCGGTTATAAACCACAATTTGTAAATTGTTAAACTTTAAGTAAAAAATGGATTGAACACAATATTTGATTCACTGGGGGGACATTGAAAATAAAAAACAAAAAATTTATATACTATGGATGTTTAATAACCGAACCGCCATATGCGATTTTTTATTTTTATGAACCACAACCGACTGAAAACTACAATTAAACCACACTAAATCAATTCGGTTAAAAATCAATCAGTTTTGCTTTTATTTCTATATTGACCAAATATAAGCAAATTGACAATTTTGAACATTTTTCAAAACTCAATTAAATTCCAAAAAAATTAAGTTTTAAAATTAGTCACATATTTAAGCCTAATAGGAGACATGTGATTTAAAATATAATTTTAAAATTCAGAGAAGGACTTGTTCATGTTCTTAGTGGAGCTTCCTACTCTTAGTTGTAGAGAATGATGAGAGATAACGAGGCTTAGAGAAATGGCATGTTCAAAGAGAGAGATTCAATTAGATTTTCTTGGTATTAGAGCCCAAAATAGCTGAATAAGATTTATAATATAATAGGGTTGAATTAAACACAAAGGTACAAGTTGAGGCCCATTTAGTTTTTTAGTTGCACTCAGGAATTTACTGCAGTTTTTAGCCGCAGCTAAAAACTGCAGCTAAAGTCAAAAACGTTGTAGAGGGGGCCCTGGCTTTGGGGGGCCCTGTGCGATCGCCCACTTCGCGCACCCTAATAACCGGCCCTGGGTAAAAGTGAATGGTATTTTTGAAATTTCACAAATAAGTTGGGTCATGTGTGCTGGGCACAAGATCAAATAGTTCAAATTCTGTTATTTATAACTGACGGAATGGTAGAAGGAAAGGATAGGTGGTCATATTGTTGAATAAGAGGTGACTAGTGCAGAAGGTGTAAATGACATAAGGTACTTCTGTAATTACTCCTATAATCATAAATATATAAGTTGAATATTTGACATGTTAATTTTTTTTACACAGACATGTTAATTAATTTAGGCTCACAAGTGTGAAATTTATGGAATAATAAAAATGTACGGCTATTTATACAATACTCACACAAAATATGAAAACAATAAAAAACAAAAAATGTACAAAGCAAGCAAAACACAAAAAACAATTAGCAAATCATAGGAATACATGCACAAAACTACTAGACAATACTTTATACTTTTTTCCCAACATCCCTCATCAACGTATACCTATCTTTATAGCATTTACATCTTTCCCAATTTGACCACCCATCTCTTATTACTACATATAATGCTATAGTGTGCAAAAAATACACGAGACGGGACGATAACAAAATCACCACCAGATTATACATTACATCAAGAAGATGCCGAGGGCGAGGACGGGTTGAAAAGTTCTTGTTCGCCGCAGGTGAGGACTTCGTGTGGCCCGGCTTCTTCGCGCCCGACGCCCATGAGATCTAGGTAGTATTGGTAATGTGATATGATGTTGTTCATGTCATCTTTATCTCCCTGCCCGCACACTCCGTCCCCGTAGAGAACGTTCATTGTGGTGCCAAAACCTGGAAGCCTCTTGGCAAGAGTGTCGTTCTTGGTCGGCTTCCAGGTTCCAACGAAGACTTCGTGGGCGGATGGCTGGTTCTTCTTGACCGGGGTCATCCACCGCCATATCGCGGCCTGGAATGCTAGAGTCGCGTTTTGTTCTATGTATTCGGGGTGGTTTAGTAAGTCCACCTTCAAGGCTTCTCCTGTTTCTCCGTAGTTGTAGTTCCTGCATGTGTATGCGTAGTTGAAAATTTATGTATTTAGGAAACCAATCTTTTCATGTATTTTCATGCATGTGCATGAATTCACATGTGATTTTTATATACCTCCTAATGTTTATATAATATGATTCATGCAACACAACATGTTTCGTTACAATAAGTGTGTTTATATTGATTGACTGAAAATATTAAATGTTCTAAATTTTGTACAAAGTATTTTTATAGTTTTATTTTTATGAAAACTATATTTCATATTTTTATTGTTTAGAAATAATTTTAGTGAATAATAGACCAATATATATGATACTACCACTCACTCATGATATGTGGTAACATTATTCATTTATTGATGAGTATATATATTTTACTATACATGAAACATAAAATCGAATACAATATAAAAAATAATATGAAATAAATCGGGAATATAGTAGAGTTGGTGGCGATTAAGTGTCTATACGTGCACGTAAGTATTTATATTGCCCCAATGATTACGCAAAAAAAGTGCATATACTAAATGACAGAGACTTCCAAAGAATGAACTGACATTAAGTGTGTATCTAATTTTCTCAATTATATTCTCTCTCATTAATAGAAACAAACGTTTTTTTTATATATATAGAAGAGCTAAATTGAAGGTGACGGATCTGTCTACCAGCGGAGGAAGGTATTTGATTGAAAAGCAGCTATAGTTGTTAGCCAATTAGATCTCTTTTTTGTGCCATATTTACTTATTTAGGTTTTCTCATTTTGATCATGTATTAGGATTAAAAGTGATAGTCCTTGATATATGGTCCAAATAGAATGTTTGGTGGCCAACAAAAGAGAAGAAATAGAATGTTCAAATAAGTAGGTTTAATTTAATTAATTTACCAATAGATAGGCAAGGCACCACGGCCATGGTAAGAAGCTCCGGGACTGCATGGATATGTGTACTTGTAGTACTCATCACAATACAACTGGCTTGGGCTCATTTCCTTGTTGTAGCACAATCCCCATGCCAATGGTCCTCCTGTCGCCACCCCATACCCACCTGAAATTCAAACCAAGCCATCAAATATATTCATTAACATCAACAACATTCATGATCGATTTTAAATTCTGAGCGGATGACACAGTGGTCAAGATACACATTCTCAGCGTGAGGGCTTGGGTCTAACTCTCACACTGTTGGATGGAGTGGTGTTATAGGTTAAGAAGAAAGAGCTACCCGCTGTTATGTAGCTCAACTGGTAAAAAAAAATCGACTCACATGAGGTCTTGCTCCCAACATGGCCTA
This sequence comes from Pelargonium nanum, assembly GCA_036897485.1. Classification (NCBI taxonomy): domain Eukaryota; kingdom Viridiplantae; phylum Streptophyta; class Magnoliopsida; order Geraniales; family Geraniaceae; genus Pelargonium; species Pelargonium nanum. Next base: position 4,973 of record JAYMTF010002995.1, on the reverse strand, counting down.
GAAAAGCGGCCACTTCCTTCATCCCGGTGAGCTTGCCGCCTGTGGTGCCAAACCCGTGCGGCTGGTAAACGGCGGCTGCGTTAATGAAGGAGTGGTAGTCCCAAAACCCGACTGCTTGGGCCACGGGCGTGTTCCGCTTCGCAAAAAGGTCCTCGAACTGGTAGGTCTGGAAGAAGTCGGAAATAGTGTGGTTGCAGCAATACATGGATAGGCCCTTGCACTCCCACCCTTTGTCACACAACTTCTTGCCCTTCACTATCTTCACTATGGGCTTCACCGGGTCCGGCAACGAGTCGTCTCCCGCCACCGTTGCAGTACCCACGAGCACGATCATCGCGTAGAGAGCGAGCCATTTGCGAGCATTGATCGCCATGCATGCGCGGGAAGTGGAAAAACAAAAGAGGTTGGTGAGAGTTTGAGAGAATGGTTTTGGTATAAAAAAGGGAGGGAATTTGGGGAGTGAAAGGGAAGGTGTAGCTGATTAGGAGGAGAGTGGTTTTCAGGATTTGTTTTGGAGTATTGGAGGGAAGGAAATGAGTAGCTTTCTCTTTTATATATTTATGTTATTTTGTTTGCTTTGCATATGGGTAATCTTTGCTTGCAAGGGAAGAAAACGTAGTTATTAATTTTGGAGGTTGGTGTGGTTTTGTGATAGTTTGGCCCAATTTCTATTTATTTGGATGCGACAATGGAAATTGTGGAGCTTACGTATCTGCAACTATATATGCACCACCTTCCATCCTAGGGCTCCATTAATTTGCATGAACTTCAAATTTGCATGTAATTAAAATTGAACTCAGAAAAATTTATTTATTTTTTGGTGTGCTTGCAGCAGCTAACACTCGCTCCAGCCAGGATGGGCATCCTTTGCATCCACTATTTAGCGTTGCAGTCGCGGGAGTTTTTCCAAATGCTGAAAACTTAATGTTCAGCTTCATGCGCAAGATGAATTTTGTACCAAATGTCTTTTTGTTAAAATGACCTTGGGTTTTTGTGAATGAGCACTCTCTGGAAACCTTGAGAAGTCTTCTTCAATTTTTAAGAAGACCCCAATTTTATTTTAGTTCTTTTAGAGTACGATATATCTGATTTACCCTCCAAAAGTCAATCTGTCAGCAAACTCACATATTGACACCCGAACTTCTTTTGGACCGCCTATTTAAATTATCGGGGCTTCTATGACACTTCAATGTACCTGAGAAACATTGAGTCTTTTTTTTTTTAAATGAGCTACACAACAAGGGGTAGCTTTCCCCTTTTAACCCAAACCCCACCCCACCTGACGCAATGGGATTTGAACCCACGACCTCCTACGTGGAGATGTGTGTCTTGACCATTGCGTCACCCCCTAGGGGGCAACATTGAGCCTTCTTACTAGATTTGTGTTTTTACGGTCGAGAACTTATTCTCATGTCTAAGGTGGTGGTGTCTTAAAAACATATATGGGATCTCCGTTAACAATGTGACAAGGAGCGTATACTTACAGTGCGCCCGAGAAGTTATAGCTCAAACCATAAGCATATCCTCTCAAACCACGCATTGACACATGACAAAGATATTTGTGATTATAAATATCCTTCTCTCGGTAAGAGAGAGAGATCCATATCCTTACATTGAGACTAGCTCTCTGTGATTCTCTTTGGGTTTGTGTTTTTCGGCAGAGAATTTACTCTCTTGTACGAAGCGGAGTCTTAAAAACATATACATGATCTCCGAATGTGTCACCTCGAGCAGATCACATGTTTGAGACCAACAATTGAAAGATAAAGTGGACATTTGGTGTTAGAACATAACTTCAAAATAATTTTATCACGTGGATAAAACGAAAATCATTTTAGTGCCCCAAATTGACCTAGTGAAAACACATCACTACAACCTAGTACGTTTACACCCTTATTATAAATAGATAAATAAAAAGAAAACACTAAAACAACTTTGTAATGGTAGCGTCGTCATATATTTGTTTATACACTACATAATAAATCCAACGCAGTTTGGACGAAAATCTATTGATACACGCACCGTGATATAAATATCTTTGACAGTATGTCAATTGTTCAATTTAATACACAACATGTCAATTGTCTTAATTGATATAGCCAACCTTGTTATATCAGTTAATAAATAAATTGAATCACAATCAAATGTAGCTCTCAAACAACATGTGATTCGGTGAACTTTTTCTCATAACAAACAAATTTACCCTTTACACTCTTAAGCATATTTAAAACGGAAACAAACCAAAACTTAATTGGACACACAAAAGAAGATGATACAGACATAGCGACCACTACTTATTTTTTGTCTTCTTTTTGGTTACAACAAGAGGATTATAAATAAGCATATACGTGAATATTTATGCATTGTAGCATCAAAATATAGAGAAAATATGTTGTCCTCTAATGTCATGAATGTTCTTTGTATGCAACTACTAGCACTTTTTATTGGTTTCAATGGATCCTTCTTTGTTAGAGGAGAAGAGAATCGCTACACTTTTGTGGTAAGCTGTCCAATTTCATGCAACAATATTGTAGGGTTCTTCTATGCCTATAGATATATTGATGATCTTACTTATTTTTTCCTTTGAAATTTGTATGCATGTAGTTGCAAGAAACTCCATGCACAAGGCTTTGTAGTGCAAAGCACATATTGACGATTAATGGGCAGTTTCCGGGACCAACCCTATACGTTCACAAGGGAGATACAATCATTGTTGATGTTATCAACAAGGCCGACCGTGACATTACCATTCATTGGTTCGTACGACTATATCACCTTTCTTTTATTGATAATATGAGTTAGATAAGTCGATCAGTACTCTACTGTTTATGTACGATCTCATTTAATAAAATTTGAACATTCGATCTCATTTGAGAAATGTAATTTTAGATATACAATGTTGTAACGTGTTTGTGGATAATAATAGAAGAAGGTGGATTGATACACGTAAAAATTTGTTACTCTCTCCATCTAAAAATGAATGTCATGTTTTTTTCTTTAATTTTTGTTTCAAAATGAGTGTCGTTTTTTCTGTTTTTAGTAAGTTAGTTATACAGAAATTGCCAATAATATTATTATAACAAGTTTATAATAGTATATCCTTAATTTTTCTTCAAAAATAGAAATAAAAATGCTTATTTGGTGACAAAGAAAGTATTTGTTTTCAATTTATCACCCTCTTGTCAACAAAGAACTATTTTAGTCGGTTGTTATAATTCAATGGCCATATTTGCTTACCCCTAGGGGTTGACTCAATGATCAAGACATACATTTCTTTGTGGGAGGTCGTGGGTTCAACTCTCATTTAGTTTGGTGAGGTAAAATTTTGAGTTAAAGGGGAAGAGCTATACCATGTAGTGTAGCTGAACTGATAAAAAAATTACATGTAATTTATTCTTTAGTAAGATGTGTTCTCTCTTCTTTTATAAGAGTGTATAACATAAAACAAATTTGTAGGCATGGAGTGAAACAACCAAGGTATCCATGGTCAGATGGTCCGGCATACATCACACAATGTCCTATTAATCCTGGTGGTAGCTTTAGTCAGAAAATCATATTCTCCTCCGAAGAAGGAACTCTGTGGTGGCATGCGCACAATGAATATTCTCGATCTACCGTCTATGGAGCTATCATCATCTATCCTAAACAGGGAACCGACTATCCTTTTCCACGACCTGATGGAGAAATACCTATTCTTTTAGGTATGACCACCATTTCGAACTCAAACTAGATTATCTATAGAAAAACGATTTTTTGATGTAGGGTCATTCACATGTTTTTCAATGCTAGTTAAGAGTTTGCAATAAGTTTCAAAAGTTTTTGCCTTTGAATTGTTATTAAAAGTGGAATTTAAATAATAATATACAAAAGAGCTCTACTAATAAGGGGATTTGGTCAAATTTAATAGTCAGATTGTAAACCACCTCATCTCACATGGAGAATAAAAAATAAAATAATTGTACAAGGACAAATGAACCAATTAGATTCCTTATCTATATTATCGGATATATAGAAAATAAGTTTTGATTTTGAATTGACTGATAAAAGGAGGATTAGTTTAAGTGTCCAAATAAACTCTTCTAAACTAAAACTAAGAAATGACATAAATCATAAAGAATGTGATCAAAATGTCTACTATAAACTATATAGATAAACATTTCTACATGATATTTTTTCCCACATATGTTTATGTACTTTTATGCACCTAAATTATCAAAATAGTTCAATCGATTAATTAAAATTAATTTTGTTTGTAAACTGATTTGTTTTGTCAAGGAAAGGAATAAATTGAAGTAATGAAAAGTGTTGTAGGAGAATGGTGGATTGATGACATATGGAAAATATATGAAGAGTCTAAAAGAGATGGAGGAACCCCTAATGTTTCCAATGCTTTCACCATCAATGGCCAGCCGGGCGATCTCTATCCCTGCTCAAAATCAGGTATGCATTCTATCCAAATGCTAATATTTTTATAAACAAAATGGAGACCAAAATCCATACATATGTACGTTAAACTTGGTGAGACAACACTAGAAGATGCCACATCACCAAGTTCAACATTTCTATCTCTCTCATCGAGAGACTCTTCACATCCTATAGGTTACAAAAGGTCACCCTACTAACTAATTTAGATATGACAATAACTAATATATATAGGTTATAGCACCATGTTTATATAGGATTTACAACCTCAATGAGTTTTTAATTTTTTCGATGTGGGATTCCTACACAACCTTCAAAATTTCATATACTATCTATTCACTTCATGATTTTCTTTTTTTTTGTTCTTCAAGCTTCCATCGTTGTGATGGAGGTGTGGGTGGAGTCGAATCAATATCATTTTCGATCCCTGCACAACATTAGTTCAGATGTATATGCACAAATTTCAATGTCAATTTTGAGATTTTGGTCTTGAATTTTACTTCTTCGTTGATGGGTCGATTGCAAATCGATTAAGTTTAATGAGTTGGTTG
>JAYMTF010002994.1:0-16408 GCA_036897485.1 Pelargonium nanum | reverse complement strand
TATAGCTTGTGGAGATTTTGAATCCATTGCTTATTGGGTGTCAGAGACCCAATTATGCTAAGAAATGTGAGTTTGAGCTATGTTTTGTATGTTATATTTGTGTGAAAATGAGACTATTAAGATGGGTTTTGATTTGATTATGCTACTTGTGGAAGCTTCGATCAACTAAAGGTTTCGAATCCATTGCATATTTGGTGCTGGAAATCTAAATGTTTTCTTCATTTTGAGGCCATTTTGAAACTATTGCTTTAAGGGCATTTTGAGCTGTTTATCTCGAGAACCCGGGAAGATAATTCTGGATTTTAGATCATTCACGTGCATAGGTGATCTTAACATTTCACTTTGTTAGCTATTTTTACAATGTAGTATACCTAGGATTGGTCGAGAAGATTATGTGGATACAAGTTTTTTCAATTGACACATGATGTTTCATCAATGAAGTTAACTTGTGTTTTGTTGAATCAAGGGCGGGTATGATGATTTTGTGAATATAAGAACTCCGGCTTTAATGTTGGTGTCGACTGTTCTAGTCTAGTGCGGCTTTGAATTTAAAGGAGCATCTAGTTCATTTCAGTTTGTTTGTCTGATTATCTGTTATTGTTCTTGGTAGTCTAGTTTTGTGCTCTATCTTTTTTTTTTTATTATCCATTTGATGTTAACCGAATACAAGCACGGGCTGGAGAAGATGGGAAATAGAGTATCCTATCCACATGGAAGGGTTATCAAACTACCAGTTGAGCTATTTCCTAGTCTAAGCAATCAAAAGCGATGAAATTGAGTGACTTGAACTAAATAACTAAGCTAATAATTTTAGTTGACTATGGCTTAAAACCTAGAGATTTGTGATTAGTTTGTGTAAAATTATGAATAGATGAAAGTGTTTAGTTGAATCTAGTGTTCTTCTGAAAATGTCACGACTAGATTTTTACTTTCATTTTCTGGTGGTTCAGCCAGGAAATCTCCTAAAATACCGAGGTCTGCGTTTCGTGACTTCATCGGTGGAGAAGAAAGAGTTGGCAGCCAAAGCTGAGAAAGAATTAGCAGCCAAGGCCGAGAAGGAATTGTCTGCCAAGAGTGAGAAAGAGTTGGCAGCCAAAGTCGAGAAAGAATTGGCAGCAAAAACCGAGAAAGATAGTTTGTCAGCTGTAAGTCAAGAAGCTGAACAGGTTTCGAAGGAAGCGGAGGAGGAAAAGGAGGAGAAGAATGGCGGGTATCCAATAAGTGCATTGACTGCTTATAAAATTGCTGCCTCCGCTGCGTCTTACCTGCATTCTCAAACAAAGAGTATACTTCCATTCAAACCTGATCCATCTGGAGATCAGGAAGGCAATGATTGTGTGAATCTATTGAACTCGGAGGTGGCTTCTTTGAAGGCAACTACTGACTCAATGACGGCTGTGGTTGCTGCAAAGGAGGAAGAGAAACAGGCTGTTGCAAACAATTTAAACTCAACCCGTTCAACCCCTTGTGAGTGGTTCATCTGCGATGATGATCAGAGTGCTACAAGATTCTTTGTCATTCAGGTAGGATATACTACATAAATTCCCTTACTATTGTTGCACCTACCTCGTGTTTTGATATTGATCTTCTTGGACCGTTCTTATACTGATTTTTGTTTTGCTAACTTGTTCTAGCCTTCTAGTTACGCCACTTATTTAGTGGTTTTACTCAAGATATGATTTGCTTATTCATATCAAATATGCAGGGGTCTGAATCGCTAGAATCATGGCAAGCAAATCTACTTTTTGAGCCGGTTCAGTTTGAGGTAAATTTTGACCACATATCATTTTCAATTCACTTGAAGTTTTATAATAGGTTCAAGCATTAAGGTAGTGTTCGGATTTTTTTTGGGTTCTGAAATGGGAATAAAGAATGGTATTGAGAATAGAATTATGGCTTATGGGTCATGAGAATGGCTTTGGAATGGGAATCCCATTCAAATTCCATTTCAAAAAATTTAATCCAAACGCTATCTAAGATGACATCAAAGTTTGCATCATATGATGTCTGTATTATTTAGTTGTCTAAGGAAGACGGACGTTAAAAGGAACCTGATACATTTTTTGATTGGTTTAGGGTTTGGATGTGCTTGTGCATAGAGGTATTTACGAGGCTGCAAAAGGGATTTACGAACAAATGTTGCCTGAAGTTCGTTCCCACTTAAAATCTCGTGGACACCGTGCAACCTTTCGTTTTACCGGTCATTCTCTTGGAGGAAGCTTGTCGCTACTCATAAACCTCATGTTGATGGCACGGGGTGAAGTACCACGCTCGTCCTTGCTTCCCGTTGTAACATTTGGTGCACCATCTATAATGTGTGGAGGAGACCATTTGCTCCAAAAGCTAGGGTTGCCACGAAGTCATGTTCAGGCAATTACATTGCACAGAGATATCGTGCCTCGGGCCTTCTCTTGCAACTACCCTAATCGCATTGCGGAGCTTCTCAAAGCTGTCAACGGGAACTTCCGAAATCATCCTTGTCTTGATAAGCAGGTGAGATTTCACTTCTTTTTTTTTTAAATAAATAAATATGAACCTCGAGAATGTGGAAATTGGAAATTTGTCATTTCAGGCTGATCTTAATCTCATGTCTGTTTTCACCACAGAAGCTACTATATGCTCCAATGGGCGAGCTTCTGATTCTACAACCGGACGAGAAATTATCTCCTCGCCATCATCTCCTTCCTTCCGGCAGTGGACTATTTCTTTTATGTTGTCCATTATCGGATGCAATGGATGCCGATAAGCAGCTCCGAGCTGCGAAAATGGTGTTCTTGAACTCGCCACATCCACTTGAGATTCTAAGTGACCGTGCTGCGTATGGTGCTGAAGGAACCATTCGTAGAGATCACGACATGAACTCTTACTTAAAGTCTGTGCGCAACGTGATCCGCCAAGAACTCAATGGCCTCAGAAAGGCCAGAAGAGAGCAGCGTCGCAAGGTTTGGTGGCCTCTTGTCTCTCCACGCGACTTCAACGCCAGTATAATATTGGGACGGGGCGTGTCAACAATAATCAACATGCACCAAAACCAGTTCAACTTCTCCGGCATGGTACAAACTGGAAAAGAGTCGCTGAGACGGTTCAGCAGACTTGTTGCGTCCCAGCAAATGCACTTGTTTCTCGTGCTCTTGTTACCCGTAAAGTTGCTGCTTTTGGGAGCGTACAGCGTGATGAACTTCCGTTGACTAATGTGGTCAAGGTAAGTTTCATACCTTGATTCTTTATTTGTTGGTTCCAAGAGCAAATTCATTTTCTCTCGTTTGTTTTAGATAGGAAAATGTCAAAAAACCGAAATGTAGCGAAAAAAACATTAGAATATCAATGGAATGTAGATTCAGATTTAGTTGTTGTAAAGTTCGATTCGGATGCAGTATGGTTTGCTTACGGAGAACGTGAATTGTCCGAAATGAGACTTAGCGTGAAACAACATGTTTACCACACTGGAACGGTGTGTTGCGTGCGCGATTTTGTTGTAAAAGTCACATTTGGTTGGTTCCTTTGGCTACTATGCAACAACAACTTGTGGAAATGGATGGTTTTGGTGTTGTTTTCTGTTGATTTGGTGTGTAGTGATAAAAGAGAAGAAAATTAGAAAGGAAGGTGGTGGTTTGGATTTAGATGTTTTTGCTCTGTAACTATAAGCACATGTTGATGTAGAGAAGTGGACAAAACAGGAGTCCCAATTTTAGTTCTCAATATATTAATTCCTATCCATATATTCAAGTTTTAGTCTCTGATTTGGTCATGCCATTTGTAGATATGATTGTTGCTGTGGCTTTTACACTTCTAGATCCATCACTTTCTTGTTTTGGATTTTACCCTTTTCTTTTCACTTATTTAGGTTTTGTGGATCTGAATTTGCTATGCATAGGATTCATATCGTTCAAAGTTCGATGTAGTCAGAATCAAATTTATCATATAAAAATACGAACCAGAATGGACATATTTGTATGAGTTGACATATTCTACATTTAGATTCACAACCGATTTGATATGTTCAAACCCGAACAAATTCAACATGAGGCTATTGTTCATGCAAAATGAGAGCCTTGAATGCTAAGCATGGGAGAGACGTATAAAGCTTTCCTTTCCTTGAGTGAGCGAACCTGAGACATGGGAGGTTCATCGACCTTGATGACAGCCTTAGAGGTTCCTTATGACGCGCTACCAAAGACAATGGTCTTAGGACGAAATTTCTCGGCAACCAGCTTAAGGTCGAGACTTTTCTTCTTATACGACACTTGTCATGTGTCATCCCCTACCAATCATTATTTATGTTTGTTCTTTTCTTCATTGTATAAATGGCTAAATACATAGATTCTAAGAGTAGCATGAATGAAGCATGGACCAGCTTGCCACATGCCAAACTTATAGGTGAGACCATTTGGCAAAAGTTGGGTGGCAACAGCACATCACTGCCAAGCAAATACCATAACTGTGACAATTGGTTTCACAACCAAAATCTCAATGTTTCACCAAATTTGTCCACAATTGCAACTATAATATATCCTTCTGGCCTTGCCAGGTTTTAATAGTTTCAAGCAAAGACTTGTCACAAAATGTGTGTATGTGCATCTAACACATAGCACCTATAGATTCAAATAAGTGGTCCTTCAGGACTATCAAAATCAGTACCTAAACAGCACTGAACTCTTGAACCCCACATTTAGGTATTTTTGACAGTTGCAAATAACAAAATTCTCAAAGATTGATGCTAATGGTGATTTACTTATGCTTAGGCAAAATTGCAATGGGAATGTGTTTCAAGAATGTGAGAGAGATTCACATTCCAAATCCATTCTTATAAGCAAAAAAGTCGTAATTCAAACATGAAGAATAGAAATCTCAGCATAACCAACTGCACATAACAAACAATAGATGGGACTTCAGGTAGCGTTTGAATTACAAGTTGAAATAGAAATGAGAATGAGAACGAGAACGAGAACGAGAACGAGATGAACCGTTCCAAAGCGATTCTCATAACCAAAAGTCTCGATCCAAAATAATATATAATCCAAACGCTACTTAAAATGAGTTTTTAGTTTTTCACAATCTCTGTCTGGGATATATGCATGCAACTTCCAAAAGCCAAAATTGAACATGAATGTAATTTTGGTTTTCTCTTATTTTCTTGACATGTTGTTCAGTCTTACATAATATGCTAGTGAATAATGGAGACTGTTTTCCAGAGAGAAAGCACACACAAGTACACGATTATCATGATATATTTCAAGATCAACCTCTAGATTCCCGACAAGGGGATACAAGTTTAGAATCAAAGATTAATTTTACCTGCTAAATACCACGAGTGCATAGCAAGGCTACCAAAAGCCATGATATTGGCGAGAGATGATAACCCATGAATCATACCGAATTTCTTGTTCATAGCGGCAAGCTTTGGACTCACTTTGGCGACTTCCTGATTCTTTGACCAACCAACCTCTTCTCCAATGTTCTGTTCTCTTTCCACCTTGTGCCTTTGCTTCATCATCTGCACCACAACAGGACAGATTATCAACATGCCAGCATATATTTAACTTGTACTCGCAAAATTGTATTTGATTTTTGAGTTAACCGAATACAAAATCCGAATAGGACCATCTCCATTGGTAGCGTTTGATTTGAAAAAAATTGTTCAAGAAGGGGAATCAAGAATCAGAATCGGATGAGATTCTCATTGTTCAAGTTTGGATTATGGGTTTTTGGTCATGAGATTTGAGTCTGGATTCTTATTCACATTCCGATTCCAATTTTTTAAATCCAAACTCTATGATGCATCCCATAGGAAGGTCCGGTGCACAGGCTCCCACCCGTGTACGGTCTAGAATGAGTCATTATGTACACAACCTTACCGTTGCAGCTAAACTCACTCTTTCAACAATGCATCTTAAGATGCAATATTTCTCCATTCCCCTTTACATCCCTTAATTGTTCTCGAGTTACCAATCAACTATGGGACTTGTGAGAAACATACCTCAATGGTCATGGGAGTGAAGACAAACAAGTTGGTGAGATTAAACGCAAAAGCAGAGAGCAAAAATCCGAGCTGGTACTTCTCTGCCGTGGAAGATGACTTCCAAGGATGCAAATAGCCAAACGATCCCACTGAGATGGCGCAGCATACTCCTACCATGGTAAAATACGCAGGAAACATTTTGCTTTGCAGGTTACCAAACTGATGCCTTGGCAGATTCCTAATTTCATACAAATATAATGATTAGTAAATTTTTATCAAAACATCAACTAAATCACTGCTTGCCATTAAAACATTAAGAAATTAACAGTTAATCCACAACCAAAGTCCAAAATTTGCAACAAATCCAACAAAATACTTGAGCCTAAAACTACTACAAAGCCTTGCTGCGATTGAAATTAACATAGTTTTGTACAGATATAATCACTACTAGTCATTAAAGCATCAAGAAACGAATATTAATCCACAGCAAAGTCACCAAAACTCCAAATTTTAACTTGAGTCAGGATTAACCAATCCCAATTAGTCATCAAGAACGCAAGAAACATAGACTTAATCCAAACCCAGACAGCTAAAATACTCTAATTTGAAAGTTTAGAGCCCAATAATACACACTATATTGAGCCTGCTTCAACCATTTAGTTTTCATGCAGTCCAAAGTTTAGCAATTCAGAACCAAAATACAATTTACTACAAACATATAGAATCAAAATTTTATTTTCTCAGCCACCAAACATAGCACAACACCGAAATAATCACTGATGCCTCATGAATTACAGAGCAACATTAACATAGCTGAATTTTCTAGTTCCTAGTCCTCAATAAAAACATAAAGACTCAAAATTTCATTTCCTCAACAACTAATCATACCACAATACTGAAACAATAACTGATTTTTCGTGAATTGCAGAGCAGCAATAACATCAACATTGCTGAATTTTCCAGTTCCTATTCCTCAATAAAAACATAAAGAGTCAAAATTTCATTTTTCTCAGCAACCAAACACAGAACATTACCAAAACAATCATTGATTTTTTGTTAATTACTGAGCAGCGTTAACATAAACATAGCTGAATTTTCTAGTTCTAAGCAGCAATAGCATCAACATAAGGAGTCCAAATTTCATTTTCTCACCAACCAAACATAGCACATATGCACAATCCCGAAACAATCATTGATTTTCATGAATTAGTAAGCAACTTTAACACCGAAATAACTGAAATTTTCCCGTTTCTACTCTCCCTTTTCTCGGTAACCAAACAAAAATCAACACTCAAAATTGAGATTAAAGAGAAACATAGCTGAGATTTCTAGTTCTAAGCAGCATTAACATCAACATAGCTGAATTTTCCAGTTCCTAGTCTTCTATAAAAACGTAAACAGACAAAGTTTCATTTTCTCACCAACCAAACATAGCACATATGCACAATCCCGAAACAATCATTGATTTTCGTGAATTATCAAGCAACTTAAACACCGAAACAACTGAAAATTTCACGTTTCTACTCTCCATTTTCTCGGTAACCAAACAAAAATCAACACTCAAAATTGCGATTAAAGAGAAACATACTTGAACATGATGATGCCGCCGATGAAGGTGACCCATAGAGCTGCTCCCCAAGCGGTGGAGAAGCAGAGAAGGTGAGCTAGCTTGAGGTACGCCGTGAGCCCCGGCGAGCTCTGACCGTCCGATTTCGATCCGAAAGTCTCCGGCGAGAATATCACTCCGATTGCTAAGAAAGTCACAGCCGCAAGAAATCGCGTGAGCCAACCCATCTCTCACTGAGTCACTGAGTTACTGAGTTACTGAGTCACTGACTGAGCTCGTCGAATCGATGCGATTCTGGTGAAGACTCGAAGGTTGAAGAAGAAGAAGAAGAAAGAGGGTAGGTTTGAGAGTTGCTGGCGAGTTTGGTTACTCGTGACTCGGAAGTTAGATGAACTCAGTGGTGTTGACCAGTACGGAGACATAGGAACTAAAGGGCATTTATGTCTATTGGTGACCGATTTGTCTACGTGGCGGTTCCTGCGTGGGCCACGTAGCTGAATTTTGCGGCGTCTATTTATGATATGTCGCTTATGGGCTTGATCTTTGGGCTTTTGGGTGGTTCTAGAAGCTTGGACTACAAATCCAGGCCCATACTATATATATCTAGGAACTTGTTTGTTTTCAAACTCGTGTTGGAGACCCTAATCTAAGAGGATGCAATTTATGATCGATTCTTGCGTGTAGAGCGTGAGAGTTAGCTAGACCTGATAATTGTCCGACTTTATTTTATACAAATCTCGGCTACCCGCAAATTCATCATTTTAAACTCAAAGCCATGAAAAACGGGTCGGGCTGCTCTAGCTTGCAAGTCAATGGCCCAATTGTAATGTCTTAAAGATGACATTTTAGGTGAAAATTGTTCCCTTTAAGTTTAAGTAAAAGAAAATTCACCGACTTCACTCAAAATCGAAGTTGGTTTCAGGTTTTATGTAAGAAATGTGTCCGTTCATGTGAATTCATCAGTTTCCAACTGAAAAATAATCGAATTTCTTTAAAACTCAAATATAATAAAACTCAAACGAGTGTTTGCGTTCAAATGGTCAATTCTGCCTATCCTCAATGTAACAACCAAACCATATCCACCCACTCCACGTGACACGTGTTAAAATCTGGCCACCGTATAACGTGACGTGGACAATTTTGGTACGTCCATCAAAATTTTCTCTCTCCCGCTCACCGCACCAAAATCAAAAAAGGAAAAACAAAATAATTCCCTCCAAATAATTCACAGTTTATTATTTTCTTATTAACAGACATTCTCAGTTCATCTTCTTCGACAAGCTTTCGGTTTCTGAAAAATTCCCACTTCGATTTCATTCGCAAAACTCAAGATTCTTCGTTTCCATTTCCACTATCTAGCAATTCAACTTTCCGATTTCGTCAATTTTTTCTCGGATTTCGATTTCGCAGAGTGTTGGATTTGTATTTGACCTAATGATGGAAACCAACTCTCCGTCCAAAACGTTTCTCGGCGTCCGTTTCGTCCTGCTTGGATTTGAACCCTTCCACAAGCAGAAGGTTTGTTTCTGTGCATTTTTCGTGGATTTTGTTTAGTGTATGCGTCTATTTGTGTGTTAGTGTGTGCATAGGGTTCGATTGTTGGAGAAATTGGTTCTTAATTGAAGTTGAGATTGATTGTTGTTGTTTTCTTTTTTTTTTTGTTTGAACTTATGTAGATTCGATCAAAGCTTGTTAGTGGAGGTGGTGTTGACGTTGGACAGTACAGCCAGAATTGCACACATGTTATCATCGATAAACTCGTTTTTGTAAGTCTCATTTGTTTCTGTTTTGTTAAATTTGGTGTTATTTCTGATCTAATAGCATGTAAAGAATCAAATTATGTGTTTGGAAGTTTGGAATTGGGGTTGGCTTGAACTGGAGGTCTTAATTCTGTAATTTTGAAGGGAAAATGGATTGTCGAATTAAGTTTCATGATGTGAATAGAGCTTAAAGTTGATTTTAATTGGGCACTGTGTAGGATGATCCTGCATGTGTTGCTGCTCGGAGTGATGGCAAGATGGTAGTAACTGCCATATGGGTAGATCATAGTTATGATGTTGGAATGCCTCTTGATGCCGCTTCAGTGAGTTTTTCTAACTCTCCTTCTTATGTTTGGTTTGTTCATGATAGAAGATTAGTGAAACTTATGATAGAGAGCATGATCGCAATGAAATATGTCAGATAATGTAGCTTGAGTTAGACGATATCATGGTATATGCAAGTAATGATGGTTATTAACTTCCAAGTTGTTTTGTGGTAACTTACCATGAAAATTTTGTGCAAATTTGTGATGTTCAGATCTACTATAAACTATGATTTGATCTTTATGCTAGTTCATTCATGCTGATACGTATTAGTGTGTTCTTTTGTTCAGATTATGTATAGACCTCGTAAAGATTTGGATGGAATACCAGGGGCCAAAGATTTAATAATGTGCTTGACTGGATACCAGCGCCAAGATCGAGATGACATCATGGTATGTGTCCTCTCTCTACCTCTGTATTTTGCTTCTGTGATTATAGAACAATCACAATTGCAGTGGGTGAAGTTTTAGTTTGACTACATATTTTCTAAGAATTGATTCTGTCTTCCTTCCCAGACAATGGTTGGCTTGATGGGTGCTCAATTCTCTAAGCCATTGGTGGCAAACAAAGTCACTCATCTCATATGCTATAAATTTGAGGGTGCGTTTTTCTGTTCTCATTTATGTAGCTCATTAACCGTTCTTTGTTTGTTTTATTTTTATACTAAACTTCTTTCTGTCTCTATAGTGAGTGCTGAAGTCTTCCTTGTTTAGTCTATATTTCATCATATGCATTACTTATCCACTGGTGCAAGCTATATTTATTGATTTTGTTGCACGGAGGGCAAGTGCACACTCATAATTATCCACTGGTGCAAGCTATATTTATTTATTGGTTTGGATTTTCATGTTTTCCATTTCTCATTATCTATTATGCAAGTTTGGAAATGGTGTTGTAATTTGTGAACAGTATGCCTAATTATTCCTAGTATCAGGCTGGTTTCTTCTACCGTGTGGTAAATTATTTTGTTCAAATTGAGCTGACTGCTAGGGAGATAAATGCATGCCGCTGGACTGACCATTCTTTTCTGAATTTGCATTATGAAGTACTGTCTGCTTTCATTCCATTCATGTTTTAAACTAACAATTTGTTGTGTTAGATAATTGCTTCATAGATACTTAATCCATCTACTGTTAATTTATTTATTTTTAAACCAACTTTATTATTAATCAACTAGCAAAATCAGGCGGGATAATGCCACAACCCAAACTCTCACATCTGACTGTCATAAATATATAAGAATTTCAAAATTATTACAATTGTATTATGCATGCCAATTTTTTTTAAAAATATTTCAATCATTAAATTGAAATGGATGTTGTCATTTTTTATAGGAGAGAAGTATGAACTTGCCAAGAGAATGAAGAAAATAAAGCTTGTGAATCATCGGTGGTTGGAAGATTGGTATGCTTAATTTATTTTATTATTCTTACATTGTGAAATAACATTATCCATGTTGATGAAGTACAATTTCTTTTGTTTAAAATGTAAAAATCATTAGTGTCCATCTAATTAATTTGGTTGTATTTTCATTAAAAAAATTGCAGCTTAAGGGAATGGGAGATCCTTCCAGAAGCCAATTATGAAAAGAGGTAACACATGACTAATCTCACATTCTTCTATCTTTGATGATGCTTAGCTTTTTTATGTTCTTGTATGTATTCTTTCCTCTGGTTTGTGTTTGACCATTCAACTGTACCTGTAAAATAACCATTTTGGCTTACTAATGTTTTGCCTCATGGATGCGTAGTATTCGTAGACAATAAATTTGATAAGTTTGACAATGTTATTTTACTGGTACGAAGTTCTTGTGTTGTGGTACTCAAAACTTCAAGACGGTGTGGCTTCAATAATATGTTATGCTATATACACTCCATGTTCTTTGATGGAAAGTGAAACATGAAGTACTTTGAATTCATGTTCATTTGATCTATTAGAGCTCTATTTCATCCAAAACTTGTGCAACAGTGGCTATGAGCTGGAGATGATGGAGGCTGAAGCTAAGGATTCTGAAGAGGAGGATGAAGGCACTGCTGTGAAGCAATATGGGGGGAAGAGCATTAGTAAGAGTCCTAATAATGTTAAAACAGGCATGATAAAGGCCCATACATCACCTCTATCTTTTGGGCAGGGGTCAAAATTCTCAGATGCTTTGACTTCTGAAATTGTACATGATGCTGTTAATGCTAAGGAGGTGCCAAGAACTCCTGTAGAAGACGACAGATCTGTATCTGCAAAGTTGCATGGTATAGATGTATCTGGGGCTCTTGGCTGTCAAGATGTTGGTGCTGAGGAGGTTGCGACATATGGCAAGCTGCCTGACTCCAATGTTAAAACTCCAGATTCTAAAAAGGTAGGGAATGACTTGGCATCCACTTCCAAGACTTCTGAAATGTCCCCTCCTTCAGAAATGAAAAGTGCCCTAAGTTATTCAAGGAAAACCCCACGGAGATCCACACTTTCAATGTATTCTGGTGACAGAACAAGCAATTTAAGCAGATCTCCTAGGGCACAATTAGATGAATTCATGATCAATGACTGTTCTAACGCATTCTCCTCCAAAGCTGAACAATTTAGAGATGTAAATACTACTCCGTGTGCCAAAAGCCCTCAGAAGGGATCCAAGTTATTTAGTGAAGAGCTGAACAGCATATTGCCTCAAAAGAGGAAGATGGATAGTTCTGCTACTCCCGTATCATCTGCACAGAAGACTAATCATGATGCAAAACCAAGTAATTCAGGGAATGTGTCGGCTGACAATACATCCCTTTTCTATAATGGCCTCTCTGTGGGTAGGACTGGAAACTTAGCAGAAAATTTACGGGCTCCCATATCAGCAACAAAATCCCCTAGTGATCTGCATCATTTCCAAACTATGACAGGGAAAATTGATGACATTGATGGGAAGCTGCAGGAAACAACTTTTGAGAGATCAGAAAAGCTTACCTCAGATGGCAAAGCTGGTACCAGTGACTTTCTAGCGTCGATATCTGCAGATGTTCATGAAAAAGGGGAGGCAGTGGATCAACAGCAAGATGTTGATGTTTCATATTACAGTAGTAAGAGAACCGAGGGTGAAATTTCACATAACCCACTTCAGCTCGATTTGCCTAAAGAAGTAAGCGGTAATGTAAAGACAAAACCACTTAGACAGAAGACAGTTGCCAAGAAGACGTTGGGATCTCGACCAAAGTTGTGCAAATCTGCTAACAGAAAAGGTTCAATTTACGTAAATGAAGCTGCCACCCAAAATGAAGCTGCAATATGCACGAGTGGTGGGAAAGAGAGAGCAGACCATGAAAAGTCCTCTGATGTTGACAGGTATGTCGTGTCCTCTCCAACTCTTAATGTTGAAGCTGTAAAAGAAGTTGTGGATAATAAGGCTGAATCTATTGACGATGAAACTGAGGCTCCCGATGACAAATATGATCACGATTTTGGCAAGACATTTAATGAAGTGGATGCTGTAATGAAAGAGCAAGATGAGGTGCATGTTGAAACCAGTAATTTGAATGACACTATGCCTCGAGAAATAACAGCATTGGAGAAAACCACAAATAGTGTTGAAACTGAAAAGGTGGATTGTGGCAAGAACCTCGGGTTGGGGGAGTCAGTCTGTAAAGTAGACGATGCGACTGAGAAAACAAAGAGGAAAAAACGTCCTAGAGGCAATACCAAGATAAAATCTGCTCCTGCTGTGAAGGAAGATGGAAAGAGCATGAATGAAACAATGATGGAAAAGGAAAAAGGAGTTTCCCGACCTACCGCTAAAACTAAAGAAAGCACTATTCTTGCAGACTTGAATGATACAATGCCTCCTGCTATAATGGCGTTAGAGATAGTCACAAATCAAGCTGAATCAGAGAATGCAGATGTCAAAAACCTTGAAATGGAGAGGTCAACCTCTACAGTAAATAATGTGACTGGAAAAACAAAGGGGAAAAAATGTCCTCCAGGCAACAAGACCAAGACAAAATCTGCTCCTGCTATGAAAGAGATAGAGGAAATAAAGGAAGATGGACAGAACATGGAGGAAACTGAGAAGGAAAAGGAGAGAAAAGTTCCACAACTTGCAGGTAAAACTAAGAAAAGCACTGTGAAGAGGTCCGAGAAATCCATGACTGTGGAAAAAGAGAACAAGCCTGTTGAAAATGCTGAAGATACTAGTCAGGGCAAGGATAGTGTGGAGAAATCAGCTGTTAAATCTAATCGAACACCAACAAAGACTGAGAAGTCCAATCCCAATTCCGAACAAGCAGGACTGATTTTGCCCAGAATGAAGTCTGAACCTGTATGGTTTATACTGAGTGGACATAGATTTCAGAGAAAGGAGTTTCAGCAAGTTATTAGGCGTCTGAAAGGAAAGGTTTGCAGAGACTCCCATCAATGGTCATACCAAGCAACACACTTCATAGCCCCAGATCCAATTCGAAGGACAGAGAAGTTTTTTGCAGCTGCCGCTTCGGGAAGGTAATGTATCTCCTGCTTAACTCATGTATCTCTGCCACATGACTTCGGTCCAAATATGCAACTGGTATTTAATTGAGTCTCACATGAACACAGGTGGATTCTTAAGATGGATTACTTAACTGCATGCAATCAGGCTGGAAAATTCCTGGGTGAGGAGCCTTACGAATGGCACAAGATTGGCCTTAGTGAAGATGGAGCTATAAATTTAGAAGCTCCGAGGAAGTGGCGTCTCCTGAGAGAGAGAACAGGACATGGTGCCTTCTATGGAATGCGCATTATCATATATGGAGAATGCATTGCACCACCTTTGGTATGTTTCTCAAATCATGTTTGCTTATATATTTTTGCACTACATTGGTATATCTTGTACCAATCAACTAATATTTTCATTTTCATTGAACATAGTTGTTGAAAATTGTTTATTAGATGTTTCGGCCTTGCATGGGTAACACCGTAACACTACTCACTTCTGAGTGTTTATGTAATTATGAGGGTTCCTGAAAGACAAGAAGTAAATGAATATATATTTTTGTAATTTTGACAAAAGTTATCCTCACCATTTCAACAGTAAATGAATACATGTATTTTACATGTATGGCCCTTGTAGTCATTTCATCGTACAAAAATCATTTCTTGTTTGCTTTTGCCTTATGAATCAAGAGGACTTCTTACCTCTACAAACTTATGTTAGCAGACATATGTTGCTTCTAAAAGTTATTTTGAAGTTACTTCTAACTTTTGAGTAATGTTACCGAACAACCTCTAAGTATGCGCCTAATTTAGTATCTTTCTGTAACTTTTCAATCAGGATACACTGAAGCGTGTCGTGAAGGCTGGAGATGGGACCATTTTGGCAACTTCTCCCCCTTACAACCGTTTTCTAAATTCTGGAGTTGACTTTGCCATTGTCAGTCCTGGTATGCCGCGTGTCGACATGTGGGTTCAGGAATTCTTAAGACACGAGATTCCCTGTGTTGTTGCCGATTACTTAGTCGAGTATGTCTGCAAGCCTGGCTATTCTCTAGAGAAACATGTACTGTACAACACCAATGCTTGGGCGAAGAAGTCATTTGCTAATTTACAGAGCAGGGCAGAAAATATTCTGGAGGACTTAACATCCTCAGATTGTGGTAGCGATGGCACAACCTGCCAAGTTTGTGGGTCTAGTGATCGGGGAGACGTGATGCTGATTTGCGGAAATGAAAGTGGTTCTGTTGGTTGCGGGGTTGCGAGTCATATTGATTGCTGTGACCCGCCACTCGAAAACGTTCCTGAGGAAGACTGGTTTTGTCGGAACTGTAGTAGAAAAGGAAACAGCAGCGACCTCTCCAATAAAAGCAAAAACAGAAAGTCATCATCGAAAAGGAGGCGACGCTAGTAAAGAGGTATGTTTTTATCTCGTCTTCTAACATAATCAACAGTTCGTTGAATTACGATAATCACTAGACCAGTTCTCTAGTTTGAATTGAAAATTTTTTTTGTAGTTGTTGATTTTGTGTATCAGTGATTAATTTATTGTATATAAGTCCTCTTAAACATATTGTAGCCATTGTTTGTGAGACTGCACAAGTACGTAGCTGACTTTCAAATATTTGTAATTTTTTGTCTATTTTCTTTGAGTTGAACTCTAATTTTGGTGTGATAGTGTGTCTACCCAAAGTTTTTATCATAGTGTATGTAGAAATGAACTGATCAATTTTTTGGGTTGGATCGGGTTTTAACCTATAAAAATTACTAAATGGGTTCAAGTCTGAAACCCGCAACAGAAGAACGAATCTAAATCCTTCGGGTCAGATTATGGCATGGAACCCGAAATTGCTACAACATTGTAAAAGTCCGAGATAGAATATGTTTGTCACTCAATTCAGCTGCTCGTCTTTGATACTAAACTAAGTGTATTTGTGTTTGGAATATAAGTTTTGTTAATTAGTATTATGATCTTGTCATGGAAATAGCTTTGCAATTGAATCTCAATCTTGGAGTAATTGAATCTCAATCTTGGAGTAGAGTTACCAAATATAGCTCATAGCTATTGCTTGTTCAAGTAGTTTCTTTTTTTTTTCTTCTTTCTTGAATAATTATTCAAAGTGCTTGTTTGGTAACACTTCTTAAAAGCTAGAAGTGGCTTTAAACAACTTCTAAAATCTATGATTGTTTGCTAACAAAAGTCAAGAGAAGCACTTTCAAATTAAAATACAAAATAAATTAAAAAAATAATTCTTGAAATGATTAAAATGTACATGATTATAAAAATAAAAAAAAATTCACCATAACTCATCAATTAAGGACATAGTTGGAATATGGATAATTCTCTCTCTACTCCTCATG
>JAYMTF010002993.1:0-16410 GCA_036897485.1 Pelargonium nanum | reverse complement strand
TTCGCAAAATTGTAAAGCTCTTAATTACGAGTAATTAATTTACTAATTACTATAACCACAAATCAGTTACTTTTGATCTTTGAAGGTTGGTCTCGTATGAAACTTATTTTCTAGTTTACATATATTTTTATTTTGCTTAATAAAAATAAGATTTTATGTTTTTAAAATTTGAATTTTTGAGTCAATTTATAGTTTTCTAGGTGGCAATTTACATGTCAAATTAAAGAAAATTATAATTATAATTATATTTTAAAATAACGTGTTAGAGAATTAAAATTAAAGTATTGTGAATACGATTTGAAATCTCGAATTAGAAATGTGATGTGAGTGATTTGACATATTCAATATTGTGGTGTGATGTGATTTGTAGATCGGCTGCCAGAAAGGAATCAATGCCTCCTCCCCAGCCAAAATCCAAACTAAACCATCCTTATTCCCGGAACCCTAACCATTTTCCGGCCAAGAAGCTCAAGACATTATCATCTTCTTCTTGTCATGGCAGCCACCAATCAGCATCCTCTGTGAAGCTCTTTGGAACTACAATTTCATAGTCATTTTGTGCGGATCAAAACATGATGGGAAGTGAAATGACACTGCTCAACCTCCTCGTCTGATTCACAAAATTGAAGACCTCTAAATCATTTTTCCGCTCAGGTCAACTTTGGGCGGAATTTATAATAAATTTTTATTCATGTTTCTCACGAAAATAATTCAAATGTTACGTGTTTTTGCGTCATGATGTAACTCAAAATAATGAGTTGCATGTGAATGTCAACCACGTTGTGAATTTTTATTTTATTCCATGTCAACACTTGTTTTTATTCATTTGATTGAAGATTTCATGTGAAAATGGCCATGTCTTGAAGTAATGATGCATTTGCTCATTGTGTTGTTTGGGTTAGAGAATCCAAATTTATGAATAAAACGTTTGTTGAATTTAACAGTTGACTCAAATTTATATTATCAAATGTCACCTGAGTCAACTTTTTTCTTTTTTTTGTTTTGTCCGGACACGTGGCAAGGTGACTTGGCAAATTGTCCAGCTGGTGAGGTAGAGATGTGAGTGACAGCCTGGCATGAAACTCATTGGCGGTGCCACCTGGCAATAAAAGAGAGGAGAGGTGGACACATGGATAATGTAGGGCCTGTTATCATATGACGTGGATGCTGACATGGCAAAAATATAAGGAAACAAAGATAGGAAGATGAAGAATAGATCCTTCCCATTCACAATATCACTGAAACCTGAAAGGCTCAAATCTATGGATTTGGAATTCGAAGGAGCTATGATCAATAAGACTATAGTTGGTAGTTCATGTGTGCGTGTCGTGCTAAGAGTTTATCTCGGGCTATACTTGACAACACGGAACACGACAAGTTTAATCAAATAAGACGGGTCGACACGACACGACCTAACACATTTCGCATGATAAAATCAAGACGTACAACACGACCCAAAATGATAAAATATCACAACCCTAAGTGTCAAACGTGTCACAACACAAATACTTAATGCGTGTTTTTTAGGCACAACGCGAACATGACATGATTTTACATGTCCAACACGACATGATTATGAGCTCAAACACGCTTGTTTCGTGTCGTGTTGTGTGTTGAGACGTGAGTTGTCAAATCTAAATGAGACCATCAACAATGGCTAGCAATGGCTTTTGATCTATATGCACTCATTCCATCACATATAGGAGTAACAAACAAGACAACCCTGCAAATTATTGAGAAAACAGGACAGTTCATGGTTCTGAATTTGGATTGAGTTCAAGGAACAAGATGAGGATCTTTGTTTAAACCTCCCAGCTCCAAACATGCAGTTCATATCAAGAGTGACACGGAAGATAAATGAACCAAAGACAACATCTTGAAATCGATTAAAAAATACTAATAGTCGCGTGGTATACAGCAAATGATGTATATATGCACCTCATTTCCAGAACAAAAAATATGCTCAGATAATGTACGTAGACCACAAAAATGCAATATACCTACAATAATCGCGCGCTCTATAGAAGAAAAACTTGATGAATAGCAGTGCGTACCTTCAAATTGAAACAAGCTATCATTGATTCATTTCCAGCTTTCAAGTGGACGAGTGGCCTCAAAGGGAGAGCATGTGGGTAGGAGATTGAGGAGATCCGGTTTCAAGCAAAAAGCTTCTGCTACAATACGACCTAGATGTACTTGAAGAAGAAGCAAGACCTCTTGCATCGCCACTATGATAAATAGCCTCGCTCCTATGCGTTTTCCCTTTGCTTCTTCTTCCCCTCCCTTCATCTCCGTACTCTTCGTCTTCAACGGCTTGTACAAACCCGCTATGCATTGGGTCTGAACTCTCGTACAAGAGTCTAAGAACCTGTTTGATTGAAGGCCTAGCCTTCCCTTCTCTCTGTGTGCACCAATTCACAACATGCACAATTGTCAAAAGCTGGTCCAAGTCAAACGAGTCCTTGACACTTGCGTCAACTAAATCGGGAAGCCTTGATTCTGAGGTCATGAATGTTTGTGCCCATTCTACCAAATTCTTGTTGTCTTGAATTGCTCGCCTTCCAGTCACTATCTCCAACAACAATACGCCGTAGCTGTATATGTCACTTTTCTCAGTCAGCTCTTGTGTGACCACGTATTCAGGATCCATATAACCTGAATAATCCAACTTTTAGATCACTTTAACACCCAACAATAATTCGCTTTTGAGATACAAAAAAAACGTTCTTCCCTAACCTGGAGTTCCCCGGATATCAGTGTTTACCGGTTCAAAGCAAACAGAACCATCCTTTGAAGCATGCGCAAGACCAAAATCAGCAACCTTGGAAAATGTAGCAGGACACAAGAATTACTAAAACATGTAATGAACGCGTGGACGCGTGTTTTACAAATGCACATCATTAAATGTCTTTTAAGGAGGTCTAAAGACTATCGAAGACTTGATCACTATAAACAAAAGGTTTGGTATTGTAAAAGCTACATGTGAATCCGAGTGTTATATACCTTGGCAACAAAATTCTCATCCAATAATATGTTGCTGGACTTGATGTCTCTGTGACAAAGAGGAGGATCACAATAAAAATGGAGATACTCCTGCATTCCGAACACACCAGAGAAAGCAATTCCACGAGATAAGAAGATTTTATTAAAGAACTTTAAATGTAATGAAACCAAACAAAAGATTCCATAATTCTGCAGATTACCAGAGCATTAGCCACATCAATGGCAATTTGGATTCTAGTTCGCCAACTGAGGGGTGTTATACCAGAGTCTGCACAAACATAAGGTCAAAAGCTATAAAATAACTTCATATGACACGAAACTAATGTAATATTTTTTCTTTTCTCTATGACCAAATTCCAGAAATAAGGACAAAGGACAGCAAGGAAGCATGAACGCAAGAGCGTACTATGAAGATGATCCTTTAAGCTTCCATTTGCCATATACTCGTACATGAGAAACCTGCCAGTTCAAAATAAATTATTTGAACCTTCTCTACTATGCAGAATCAATCGCGAAAAAAGTCACACGCGCATATAATAACTACCTCTCGCGTTTGTCTATGCAAAAGCCCCTTAGAGCAACAAGATGACGGTGATGCAGTCTTGCAAGAAGCTCGATCTCTCTGCAGAACTCATCCTCCCCCTGCTCTGAAACTTTGTTCATCCGCTTTACTGCTGTTATTAAGCCATCATTAAATTGAGCTTTGTATACGGTTCCAAATCCTCCTTGTCCGATAATGGTGCTGAAGTTGTCTGTTGCCTTCTTCGTCTCCCGGTAACTAAATTTCCGAAACATAGGACCTGAATTTAAAGTTTAAACCACCCGAAAAGGAAAGAAAAAAAAAACGGGGAAATATAGTTAGTTCGTACATGCCAAAACCCAGAAAGCACATAACAAGAGAAATTACCAACAAAAATAAAAAACTTACCTTCCTCAAATTTCCGTATAGACCGAGGAGGGAAGCCTTTTGAAGTGGGCTTATCTATTTTCTCAGAATCCTTTAGCTCTCTACTCTTTGTACGAATGAGAAGAATCAAAATCACCAGCATCAATAGAGCAATAGCTGTAACTCCAAGACCAATACCTGGAACTAATGTGAGGCGGTAGGGGTGGTTGGTCACGTTCAGGGCTGCGCCTAAGATGAGCTGGCTAGGGCTAGCAGCAACCACCGAAGTTGGAGAAGCCTCAGGGGCAAGTGAAGATTCGGATGGCCCTGGAACCATTGCTATAGCAACCATAATAAACATTTTGTACCATGCATGTAATTAGCACATAATTAAAAAGAACAAAAAGGACCCCAAAGGTTATTAGCTTTAACACTTCAAACAGATGTGGAGTTATTATTGTATCTCGGTTTTGTTTATGACTGGATTACTTGTAGTATTCAATTGATCAAACCATATGTTTGAGCCAGCTAACATGGCAGTCAAATGTCAACCTCTATGTTTCCCCAAGCCCGCTCAGTTCCTTCAGACTAAATTAACAAACATAACATATCTGCCCCCGCTCCCATTCAACCAAATAATTTCTCACATAAAGGAGTGGAAAAGAAAGCAAATAGTAGTTTGAGAGACAAATAAAAGCAAAATACCTCATCAACTGCTTTCAAAACCTCTTTAACAATCTTTCCAATCACTCACATTTGTTTTTCATCAAAAAAATATTTTTCGCTTAAGAACAAGATACATTGGATTTAGAAAATGCGACTCGAGAAACAAAAAAGGAGACGAGTCAAATTGTGTGTTTACAAGCGCATACATGGATAATATACATATACAAGCAAATATACAATTTACTTATGTGTTGGCAAGTATGTTGTTGTTAAGTGCAAATTAAAATTCTGTTTCATCAATAAGATTAGCCATACCTGGAGAATTACTGATCCCTTGAACTCCAAAGAAACAGCTAGCCATATTAGCAGCTGAAACATTTTCAACCTGGCTTGCAAGTGCAACAAAAGTGGCATCACGGCAAGTACTCAGTGTCATATTATTGTCTGTTCCCACCAAACGATGAAGGTACACTATGCCAGCATTCAAACACGTCCTGCATTTACTATCCTCTGAAAGTGGCAATCTACAATTTTCAGTGACATCCCCAAATTTTGGGGATTCCAGCATTTGAGTAACAGTTGTGCGACCCTTGCATTCATAATTGACAGGAATTTTGGTTCCAAACCCACAGAAAATGGTTGCATTTCTTGGAACCCCATACAGTTGTAATGTTTTTGATATGGAATCCAGACAGATCTCAGATAGCTCTGGAGTGACCCCTAGATTGCTAGTTAAATTTGCATAACGAGCAACAGAAATTGCAACAAAAGCATTAATGTAGCGGCAACACTTTCCCCTGCTATCTTTGTCCGAGCATATTGAAGCTGCCTGGGTAAAGTTTGATCCACTCAAATCCAAGGGACATTCTGCAGGAAAAAGAGAATTTTGACACTCGCAAGATTAGCACATTTGCTATATAATCCATTGTCAGTAGTGAAATACTGACTCGCTACTAAGCAAGCAGAAAATTTAGACTTCGGTTAAGCTTTCTTTTCAAACTCAGAAATCAAGTAAAACATAAGATGTTTCAGAAACTCTTAGGAGGAGAAACCTATAAGTTTTTCACTACTTATCCAAGAAGACCTTGCATAAAGATAGATAATACATGCCTAGGTCATATTTGGTGCAGTGAGTAATATTTGAACACTTGTTAAATGGTTAGACCTGCACGGAGCTCACTCTCCCCCTACTTCCATTCCCACCCCTCTTTCTCCTATTCAACTCGAACTTATATGCAATCATTCACTAATGCAACTTGTAAAGTATAATGAAAGAACAGAATATAGTAGCGCACTTGTTTGTGTGATATCTAATTCATGGTTGACAATAGCTCAATTTGGAAAGTAAATATCATAAGAAGAGAGTATAGTCAAGTGGATCCCCGGTAGAAGCCGCAAGGCATCATATAGAAGTAGTATACAAACTATTGCTACAATTCCAAATATCTCTGACATACAGAAGTACTAGACAAACTAGAAATAGCAAGTCGCCAACTTGCTACAATTTACAAATTGCTCTGCCATATCCAAACCCTGAAAGAGGTCAAACAAGAACATCACAATGTTCAAATTCCAAATAGCAGTTCGCCTATGTTTCGGAACTTCATAACGAATTTGCCATGAGAGTTATTGTCATTTGTCACCATCGAACAAGAAAAACGGGCAGCAGGTGCAAAACACCAACACCAACAACAAAATTTGACACAAGCTCATTCATGAAAAGAAATCACAAAATCTCCTCACTAAACTTTAAACAAAAGAAACACAAAAACAGAAAACTGGACAGCTCATTGAGTTCAAAGGCAGCAAAAAAATTGCAAATACCTAGCAATCAAAAGTCAAGACCCATTTCCACAATCATTATGTTCATCGCAAACAGATCATAGAAACATCCCAAAAACGAAATTAAAACGAGAATGCAACACAGCAAAAAGTAAATAAGCTCGAATTTCAAATTCTTGAGGTACAGAACTCTAAACAAAGAAACCCAGAAACCAAAAAGTAAAACAATAAACGAACCTGCCATTATCACTGGAAGCTGCATTCCAAGAAAACCCACAAGACCCAGCAAAAAGACCGTTCCTTTAACCACCATGGCTAGAGAGAGAGAGAGAGCTGGTTTAGTCTCTCTCTGAATGAGTGTTGAGCTCTGAAGCAAATGGTGGGGTTGAAAATATCAAAATACCGAGTCTCTCTCTCTCTCTCTCTCTCTCTCTCTCTCACTCACTCACTCACTCCATTGATTTGAAATGAGCTGCACGCGCTTTGGAGAGAGTGATTGTGAGGCTGAAACCAAAACTAGGAGCATGTTTGTATCATTGTACTAATTAATTACTGCTCTTAATTACAAAACACTGAAAATAATTAGTTGACAAGGTACACGCGCGTGTGGAGCGCGTGCAGCCACGCCACATTCAGGGTAAAGAATCCAATTCCCCAGCTTTTTTATGCAGACTGAAATGGGAGAGTGTTTCCATCTCCATCTTGGATTCTTTGAGGAAAATTTGGGCAATTTATTGAAGGCTAGCTCCATAGACAGTGACCCTATTGTTTTAGGACAGTACCTAAGGTTTTGGAACTTTTCTCAACATTTCAAGCCTAATACTATGTTTTTGTGTGCTTCTATTTAATGTGTTTGGTTGCAAGCATAATGTGAACCTTCACTTGAAAAATTGGTGGTCCTTGGTTTTAAGAGGGATTTGTCATGTTCACAGCGGGGATTCGAATCAATGTGTTGTAAGACCCAAACTGTACGATGCGATATACTGCATTAGCGTTTTAAGTGAATCAGTCAAATCAATAATGATACATTATTTTCTTCTCGTTTGGCAAAATACAATTTTTTGTAATCGTTCAGCGGTATTTATAAACCAATTGTCTTGATTCACGTCAGTTCGTGCTACAAATTGTTCTACTACAAAAGATGACACACTTTTAAGTCAATGCAAGTGTGTCACCTAGAGACTTTTTAAGAAATATCTCCAGTGTGATTGGTGGAGAGCAATGTAAGTACAAATGGAGGTAGAAAACTCTAAACACGTTGAACCTGTACATGGTCGGAGGTCTATATTGTTTGTTGTGAATTGACTACGAACTGTTTTAGATGGGTTGTGGGTCGAATCAAATGTTCCATGTTCTAAATTGAAGCCAAAATAGTCAAATTGGGTTGTCCGCAGTAACCATGACCATGCGCTCATGTCATGGCTAGGTGCCATGGAAATGATCGTGTGCCACCTCAGTGCATTCATTTCGTCGTTTTGGCTTGTACTCATCTTTTTTGTTGCCCGAAATTTCATTTTATTGTTGACATAATGAGTTTTTAAGTGTGATAAATCATGTTTCATAAGATAAGTCTAATTTTGAGATCAATGGTTTGTTTGCATTGATTGAGAGACATCAAATTCAAATGTTGGACAATGTAAACATGAAAGCTTATTTAACTAGCAAAACTCATATAAAACATGAGTTCAGGTGCAAGCAGAGGGCATTTTGTTTTTGTCTTTGTTGTTTTTGGAATTGAGATGATCCTTGTCCCTAGAACCCATATTGCTCTCTGTCTCAAGTGCAGAGGCAGCTAAAGCTTTTATTGGGACAAAATTTGACAACACTTGTACCTATAAATTCTGCACCAAACTCAGTAAAAACCACATGTGATTTAGTCAACTCAAGGTCACAGGTAGTAGCTGCAGCCCAATACATTCATATTCATTGTCTCATAGGTTGACCTCTTATATGTACTCTTGTTTTGGCAATGTCTTCAATGATTCAATCTTTATCTCATAGATCTAAATAGGCTCATTCAGTTGTGCAGTAAATTATTGGGTGGGCTAAATTGGAATGCACATAGAGAGTACTTGTTTTGTTTCTCTACTCAGCTTTTCTAATTCTTAAATGCAAAAACGTCAATTATTCACTATAAGTGCACATATTTTATGTATCAACATTTTAGTGGAGATGATTGAAATTGATAACAATCAAATCACATATATTAACATGTGACCCAATGTGAACTTAATACATAATAAACATTTGCATCTAGACCCTTTCTTTTTTCTTTTTCTTTTCTGAGGGAGAAGATATTATTTGTCTTTAAATATTTGCAATATTTCAACACAGTAGATCAACTCCTATAAACTACTTGAAGTGACATTAACATGGCACAATCATCCAACATTGCATTTCATATGGATATGTTGATTGGAACAAAGAACAAAAGTAGGCACAAAAATAAGGCTATGTTTTGCTTGTAAGAAACAAACACAAGTGTTTTTTGGATTCAAGAAAACGTTTTTCTGCTTCTATTTTTGGCAACAATACTTAACAATCGAAAGAGACTTATCAAACGAACTCAAATTCATTTCTTGCAAGGAACAAGAAGCTGAATGCGATGCAATAGCAACTTTTTTTCCTTAGCTTTTGCTTTGAAGACAACTCTTTTTTTTTTCCTTTGGTATATGTAATGAAGTGACATAAGCATAATTTCTAATTTGCACTATTCACAATTGTCTTTTCAAAATTGTCTTCATTAGTTCTGATAAATTTTAATATATATTATCATATAACAATAAAATAAATCAGCCTCCAGCTTAAAGATGATCAATTATGGCTGCTTATACAATGGCAGCCATGGCCCATGTCTGCTTCTCTCTCTCTCTCTCTCTCTCAATAATCATACAAGATTATGAATATAATCCAAACCAGTTTTAAGTTTTAACAAAAATTCTCAATCTCTCTCTTTCTTGTAAACATCCAATAAAAAACAGCAATGAAAGCAACTCATCATTTTGCAGTTGCAGCCACTCTGTTCATAGCTGCTCTTCTCTTCAGCTCCTCCTCTGCTCTCAAGGTCTTCTTCATCTTCAATCTTCTTCTCATTAGCTCTCCAACCCACCAATCTTTCTCTTCTTCGAATCACATTCTGATTTTGTGTGTTGAATTGTGTTTGTTTGTTAACAGGAAGGTCGAACATGCGCACGAGACAGCAACTGTGACTCAGGACTGCACTGTGAAACCTGTCTCGCCGTCAACAATGTCCGGCCAAAGTGTTCCCGGATGCAACCCACCAACCCCACCTCAAAGGTCCCAACTTTACACTTCCACATTGCTTGATTTCATATGAATTTGGTGTTTTTTTTTTTTTAAATTGAGCTACACAACAGGGGTTAGCTCTCCCCTTTTAACCCAAATCCCACCCCAGCCGACGCAATGGGATTTAAACCCACGACCTCCTACGTGGAGATGTGTGTCTTGACCATTGCGCCACCCCCTAGGGGCATGAATTTGGTGTTTCAAGGCAAAGTTTTGATTTTTGGTCATATGGGTTGTGATTTCTTAATCTTTTTTGACAGGTGAAAGGTTTGCCTTTTAATCGCTACTCGTGGCTCACGACCCACAATTCGTTTGCTGAGCTCGGAGCCAAGTCGGCGACAGGGTCGACTCTTGTCACATTCGAAAACCAGCAGGACTCCATCACCAGTCAGCTCAATGTATGTGTTTTTTGCTAAGATTTTGTGACTGCTCTGTTCTGTTTGTTTCTCGAGAAAAGAAATGAGAAAATGGGATTCTCATGTGTAGCCAAGTTTTGATGGTGTTTGATGCTGAAACTCGAAAACCCATTTGGATTCAGTTTATGGGTATTTGAGAATGTGCACATTTTTGTTGAATAGTTTTGAGATTTGGGTTTTCTTGTTTGTTTTGTTTTGTTTGATTTAATCTGCTAATAGGTTGCATATGGGAATGTCTGTTTTTTGGAACAAGTTGGGTTTAGATAAGTCTTATGATTATTTTAACATATGATTTAGTACTAAATTACTATATAACAAGAATCTAAGGTTGTTGGTTGGTATAAAATGAAGAAGAAAATAAACATAAAAAAAGCTCTTGTGGGGTTTGGCTGCTGCAGACAATTCTATAATATTACAATGGCTCTTTCTTTCCAGTTCACTTCGGTTGGCTTTTTGTTTCGATCCCATCTGTTGTTGCCTTAAAAGAATAGGTTTTGATAATACAAAATGTCCAAATGCACGTCGTTTACCCACTGTTTTGTTGTTTTTAGACCAAATCAGCATGTGTTAGGTGTGTTTTTGACTTCAATTATGTTCGCGTCGTTATTGAGAGCCGAGGATGATTTAGTCTTTTAGTAATGGAGAAAAGAAGCCTCCAAGAAATGCTGTTATGGGGTGGAGAGATGAAGGAACTTATGTCGGATAAAAGATTCGAGCTGATATAGTATTATTTTTTCCATTGATATAGTATTTTTTTTCCATTAGCATGTGTTTTTTTAACTATTCTGGTTGGTGCAATCTGAATTGTTAGTCTTAGCTTCTAAAACTCAACAACATGCTTTACTGATATACATATTATAAGTATACGCTATCACTCCCTCGTCTTGATTGGATAGACTTTGGATCATCGATGAATTGTTAACAAAATTTGCTTAGTTTATCGGGAAATATCGTGAATGTGACAATTTAGAAGTGATTTTTCTCTTGCAGAATGGCGTTAGAGGGTTAATGCTCGATCTTTATGATTTCCAAAACGATATTTGGTTATGTCACTCCTTCGGTGGAACTTGCTACAACTATACAGCCTTTGTAAGTATATGCCAAGACATTAGCTAAAACGCTATCTTTTGTAGCTAAACTTTTGAATTCACATTGATGTTCTGATATTGATCACCAGCAACCGGCGATAAATGTTTTGAAAGAGGTTCAAGCATTTCTTGAAGCAAACCCATCGGAGATTGTCACCATTATCATTGAAGACTATGTTACGTCCCCAAAAGGCCTCACTAAGGTCTTCGACGCTGCTGGGCTGAGAAAATTTTGGTTCCCGGTCTCTCGGATGCCAAAAAATGGAAAAGATTGGCCAACAGTTGATGATATGGTCCAAAAGAATCAGCGTTTAGTTGTTTTCACTTCAAAGGCGTCTAAAGAAGCTTCTGAAGGGATCGCCTACGAGTGGAGATACATGGTAGAGAACCAATGTAAGTCGTGTTTTTCTACATTGTCCAAAACAAACTACGAAGAGTACTACTAATGTTTTGTATTGTTCTACAGATGGAAATGGCGGGATGAATCCTGGCTCGTGTCCTAACCGAGCAGAATCATCTCCCATGAACACAACGACGAGGTCTCTAGTACTAATGAACTACTTTACTGATAATCCGGACCCTATACGAGCTTGTAAGCTCAACTCAGCTCCCTTGTTGAGCATGGTGAGTACTTGCTATGAAGCGTCGGGAAAAAGATGGCCCAACTTCATTGCTGTCGACTTTTATAAGGTAAATAAGTGTCGTTTTAAGGTTATTCACACAAGTTAAGGTTTGTACCTTATTTTTACATTGAAATTGTAAAATGACACATACTCAGAAATGGAGGTAGTACTAGTTATACTGCAAGTTAAAAATGATCGAATATGTAACTGATAACTCGGGTTTTGTATGAAAATATCAGAGAAGTGATGGCGGGGGAGGAGCTTCTCAAGCTACAGATGTGGCAAACGGGCAGCTATTATGTGGATGTGGAAGCATTTCACAATGCAAGGTTAGTCCATATTCGTTTCGTTGCAACGAACAAATGTTTGGATCGAGTAGTGTACTGATTCTTGAAAATTCTTGGAAATGAACTGTTTTTACGATAGGCGAACATGACATATGGAAAATGTGATCTCCCGGAGCCTGGCATTGCGCCTTTAGCGCCGGAAACCAGCTATGCCGGTCTGGATTGCAGGCCAGTTCGGTGGATGTGGATGTTGGGGACAGCTCTGGTGGTGTCTCTGCTGATATAAACTCTACTAACTCATAAGATTCTTTATTACATGAATGACTAGAAAAATGTCGTTGTAACATGTAATAGTTGGAAATGGGGTTCATAGGATGATAGTTTTAAGGAAATTGTTGGTTGTC
This sequence comes from Pelargonium nanum, assembly GCA_036897485.1. Taxonomy (NCBI): domain Eukaryota; kingdom Viridiplantae; phylum Streptophyta; class Magnoliopsida; order Geraniales; family Geraniaceae; genus Pelargonium; species Pelargonium nanum. Next base: position 3,949 of record JAYMTF010002993.1, on the reverse strand, counting down.
CAATTGTTTTGTTCATTGTAAATGGGAAATTTGGCTTCTTCTTTTTTGTGGGGAAGAATGATGTTGATGGGTTTTTTTATGGATGTTGTGGCAATAAAGTGTTTGTTTGAGTTCTCTACTTGACTTATGCAGAGACAGTGTTTATAGACATTGAAGTCAAAAGATGTTTGGTTGTTGAAGCTGGTACAACTCCTTTTAAATAATTTTGCTCCACAGGACTTACAAGAGATTTTTTTACGTTAGGTAGAAGGCTCCTGCACAGTTCTCGTGGAGATTCACTCACCTATTTTGTCATTACTTTTAATGTGGTTAATGACTTAAATATCAGCAACTCATCATAATTCTTCTACTTTTGTATACTCTTGTGATTTGAATACTTGTTAGTTCAACTGTAAAAGTAAGGTCATGAAGAATTGGATCGGAATAGAGTTGACAATTTGGGTTCTTGTTTGTTACTTTTGTGGTCCAGGTTCAAAAGACCGAATTGAACTCGTTTCGAAAAGGATGCGGGATTTAGATTCTGGATCGAGTTTGGAGTTTTATGGATAAAAATACAAATTTGCTCGCTCGACCCATTTTATACCACCTGAACTCGAAAAATACAAATCAGATTATATGAACTTTATATTGGTCCGGACCTACAAAATAAAAAAGTGATTCGACAAGCATACTTATGTTTTTTGGGCCCGACCAGTTGGCCCATTTAACTCATCATTACATGCAAACCCAGCCCAAAGAGTTAAGCTCAAAAGTAAAATCCTTTTGCTTAGAAGCTAATGCTAATGCTTAGAGACTAGAGCATCTTTGGTCAAAGACCTAGAATGGCTCACTATCAAAACCCTTTAAAAAAAAGTTTGCTTAGGCATGAATCAAGGGCACTAACGTTTAAAAAAACAATATATGTATAGTTGATAATTGATATCATGGTATGTGCACAGCTCAAGAAACCAATAATCTTTAGTTTTATTGTTAGTGGTTTTAGACTAACATGCAGCAAACCATGCTCTAATCCTCTAGATTAAGCGCGCTAATCGAAACAATCGCTTGCATAATTTAATCTTATTCGTGCACTAAGAAGACTAGAGAATATGTGCTTTGTTAGTAGAGAGGAAGAACTTAGATAAAAATGTGTCACAGATAAGAGACATTGTATAATTAATTATAAAGAGTACTAATCTTGAGATGGCATATTCTAGACCTATTGTTTATTTTTGAAATACAATTGGAGTTGCAATTGTTGAATGATAAAGACTATTATAATTGTGAATCTTTGTCTTTGACAAATAATGTGTTGTGATTAGCTAAAAGGGTTCCAAAATTTTATACTATGGTCACTTCTCATTTATTTATTTATTTTGGTTTTAAAATACAAATTAGACAGCATCTATCCATGTACGTATATTTCTTGAGGAGATATGAATAAGATTTGCTTACTAATAATCCAAAACAAAATGACATGGAAAGTAGAAATGTTTGATTTTGGGAAATGCTATATGTCTGCATAAAATATTTTGACAACTTATATATTATATTTATAATTTTTGTGATTATTGTAATTCAATACACAGTAAAATGTTTGAGGTGATTTCGTATAATATCTTACACGTATAACATTATTTTTACCGTTTTACTTGAATGTCATACGGCATGCGCAGTATCAAATTTACGGGAACTTAAAATACGATTTGATATGACCAATTTTAGCGCCGGATTGGTCATATTTACCCTATAAATATACACATTTTAGAAATAAATTAAATTTCCAACTTGGTTCAACTCATAGGCTCCATTGGGGATAAAGTTTGGAATTCCGTACATGAAGACAAGGAAGTGGTGTTTGACAGTCAATGTCTTTGTGCTACGTGTCAAGTGCCCATTGCTTGATGAGCTGGAAACACGTGGTTCCACACGTGCATTGGGCGAAACAAGTAGCAAGACCAGTGGAAGAGAGCATAATCAGCTGCGACCGACTCTGCAGTGCCCGGTTGACCGGGAACAACCGGGTCAAAGCCTCACACGTGTCCCCTACTCTGTGTCCATATGCGACACCGCTTTGTCTATGCTCTGCCACTGCCACTGCCACAGTTACAACACTCCAGTATTGACCAATCTTCCAAATATTCCGTGCAATTTCATTGGTTTGTAGATTGGGATTGAGCTTTGCATTCACACATACTTTCTTGAATTTTGTGTTTTTTTACTTATTAATCAATCATATAAACGATATATATTTATTCATTGATATTGCATGTCTTGTGATTTTGTGATGTTAAAAGTTTTGAAAATTTTCAAACCACCATTTTCGGGGTTGGATTAGATCTCTAAACTCTTATGAGTAAAATTTGCAACATAAACAAAGATATAATGGATATTGAATTCGAATTTAAAGACGGTTTAAACTAAATTTCGATTTAAATTACATACGACAGTAAATTATAAGAAGCATCACAATGTTTAGAATCTAATATAAAATCAATCAGTTTAAGATGTGAGCTGCTCGATTTACAGATCGACACGCGACAAAAAAATTTAACAATGCCAAAACTAACTAAATTTAAACAATTTTTTTAATATTAAGCGGTTTCGATTTTCGCTCGAATTATGAGCGTCCAACATATTTATTGTACCGGTCTATCTAATTTATCTTAGAAACATTATCGGTAATTTTTTTTTTAATATTCTTTATAGACAACAATAAACACATTTTGAAACTAGTCATTTTTATATTAAAAAAAACTTCCACTACCACTACCACAACATTTTTGTTGTGATTGGTTATTGCCACAATTGTGAAAGTTCAATTCATTTCTTCACCCATAATCTCCATGTCACAAAACACTCTAACCTCATAATATCAATTCAACCAAACAATCTAGACTGTAGTTGAATTTTTTTCACTAACATTTCCTATTTCTTAAAGTCTATAGCCATAATATTATTCTATGTTTCATGCTTTTCTTTGAAGCAATGAGATAGATAGCATGCTTGTGATAATCCATAAAATGTCCAAAGTGATCAAACATGTAAAGCTTTATGGATTGCAAAGATTTCTAAAAGTAGCTTTCTTCACAATCACAACTACTAATTTTGACTGGGTAAAATAAGATCATGGTGGTCAAATCTTTCAATTTGATGTGTTGTCACCTTAACTTGTCAAGTTGTAAAGAGATTATATGGAACCCTCTTTTGGGAGCAAAAAAGCTTCAAAGAAGATAGCAAGATCCATCACATTTTACTTCTTTTTTCTCAATCACACCAAAACAATATATAGAACGAGTTGATGGTATTTTCGTATACAAAAGCAAATTGTATATATTTTATTTGTTTTAGGCCAGCGCACGCCCGTGTGTAAGCTAGTCCGCACGCCTCGTGTGCGTAGAGTGCACAACCAACAAAGTTAATTCATACAACTTGTTTCGGACCAATTCGACAAAAATTCATACATAGAACATCTTATCCGAAGCACGGTCCGTCTAAGACGAAATGTTGTTCAAACAACTCGATCCATTTCCAGTTTTGATGAATGTACTCCACGTTGTTCTCCACTATTCACATTTGAGGAACTCTTCCTGTAAATCCTAAAAGCTAATTAATATATAAAACACAATCACACTCACTTGTGAATTACAAACTCGATTCACTTATTCTCATGTCGAATGTGCATCTAAATGCAACTTTAAATGCCTAACTTAACACGTATTCTAGATAGTGGTTCATAGTACGAACCAAAGTGAATTGAGATCCTAAATCTACATTTACATTTGGACGGCATCAACAAATTGTTTTCCACCAACCAAAAAGAAAGTACAGTTCAAATATTTAAAACATCATCCAAAAATACATTTTATGACAGCGTTTATTCAACTTGTATTAAGAGATAAAACACGAGATACGTGAAATCGCACTACAAGAATTTGGCTTATCAGGGACGGAATTTTCCGTTGCTGAT